>PVHP010007742.1:0-55664 GCA_004024765.1 Zapus hudsonius | reverse complement strand
GATGAACAAGGGACCTATAACCACAGCCATTCAATCAACATAGGATAGGCCAATGAGACAGAAACCAAGGATTTTCGACACAAGGACCTCTAAGCTCGCAACATTAAAGCAGCCTTATTACTCACCCACCACGACTCAGGGAACTGAGCGGAAGAGGGGGCGGAAAGATTGTGAGAGCCGTGGTGGGGGAGACGCTCCGAAGGCATAGCACCCATCAGTAACAACACACTTGGGCCAGGAAGACTGGGATGAGTACTAAGATATATACAGGATCCCTTGCCACAAGGACTAATACAGACAGCCCACAGAGGAGGATATACAACTGATCAGGGATGGGGAGGGGGGGAATTGGGGAAGTCGGGATAACAACGCATGGTTTGCCCACTAAATAATGTAACTCATTATGGACAATAAATATTAAATTAAAAAAAAATTTAATCAATTTATTTCTATTGCCTTTGAATTCACATATCTTATTGAAAATAGAGAAAACTATGTTTTGGTATAATCCACTATTTTTTAAAATAATGTGGGTAATTTATTTTTAAATTTTTTTCTTTTCTTTATTTGCAAGGAGAAAGAGAAGGGGAAGAGAAAAAGAGAATGGTCGGTCCAGGTCCTCTGGCTGCTGTGAATGAACTCCAGATGCATGTGCCACTTTGTACATCTGGCTTTATGTGGGCACTGGAAAATCAAACCCAGTTTCTTAGGCTTTGTTGGCAAGTGCCTTAACCACTGAGCCAGCCCTCTTTTCTTTTTCCTTCCAGGTAGGGTCTCACTGTTGCCCAGGCTGACCTGGAATTCACTATGTAGTCTCAGTGTGGCTTCAAACTCATGGTGATCCTCCCACTCTGCTTCCCAAGTGCTGGGATTATAGGTGTTCACCACCACTCCCAACATAATTCATTATTTTTTATCATGATCAGGAACTCTAAGTATCTGAATATATGAGCCTCAAAATAATTTACTGGTCAGAGATCACTTTTCATCTTGAATTGTACATTTGCATGGCTGCCAAATAGTTATTCCTCAAGAAATGTAATCACCTATAAAAAGATCAACCTACATATTGTCTTTGTTTTGTTTTTCTTTTGTTCCTTCATAATATTTGCTGAAGGAATGAACCTTGTAAGGACTCTGTGCTTCCCAGCCCCCATGGGCTCACAGAGAGCCTTGGAGAGCTGTTTATACATGCGAAAGTCTCTGCCTCTGATAAGCCCTTTGAAAGGAGTCTAACACTCAGCCACAGTTTACATTCCTGAGTTTGCCACTTGTCCCTGAGAAATGGTTGCCCAGGACAACTCAGTTTAGGAAGATGTTACCTGTGAAGGCTATCAAATTTGAATAACGGTTTGTTGTGTCTTGCATTCCCCTGCCCCTATCACACCAAAAGTGTTTAAAAACTCCCCTCAAGTAGGAAGATCGCTGCGAGTTCGAGGCTAGCCTGAGACTACAGAGTGAATTCCAGGTCAGCCTGGACTAGAGCGAGACCCTACCTCAAAAAACCAAAAAAAAAAAAAAAAAAAACCCAACTCCCCTAAAAACTTTAACACTGCCTCATTCCCACGGAGAGGTGGCTGTCCCCCTCTCTGCATCTGAATAAAGCAGTCCCTCTGTCTGAGTGACAAAGTCCAGTGTATTTTCTGTCTCACTTATGGTCATATATGTGAAGGACAAAAAACCCACATTTGTTTCCCAGTTCTTTGTAAATAGCCACTCACAGACTTAATTCTGTTTGGATAAAAGTTTTTCCCAGAGGTAGACATTCCATTGGCACCTGCATGGAGGGAAATCCCTTCCGCAGGCACTAATTCTCCAAGGTTGCTATAATTCCATTCCCCCCATACAACTCACGCTATGGAAAGTTTCAAAACTCACAAGAAAACCTCTATGTCTACGACCCACAATGTTCTCTCTGAGGTTCTGTCTGTGGCTACAATGACTGTAAAGAGTCAACGGCTCTTTAGACAGAGTGAATCCTGGAAGGATGGTTTGAGGTTAAGGCAGTTAATTACAAATTGGTGGTTATTGCCTAATTACAAAAATTCTCAACCACATCTCATCCCCAGTACTTCTTAGTGATGTACCTAAAGTTTTTAAAAAATTATTCTTCACATAAAATAACAACACAGAAGCTTTGATTAGTCTGTTTTTAGAATGGCATGTTGGAAGGAGGCCGACCATCATATAAATTAAAAGTAAAAAAATGAAAAATTTACAAAGGTAAAAGTGATGAAATCACATGCCAGAAACCAAATCACAGATAGATAAGAGTTAAGAAATAAACAGTCCCCACCCCCCACCCCCACCCCGATTCCCTGCTGAACCCAAGAAATGCCCAGGAAGTTTCTCCTCTGTTATTCCACCTTCAGCTCTCTTCTGAGGATTATTGAGTAGCTTTAAAAACTGTCAGGTGATTTATAACTACTCCTCTCCTTAACACCCACACGTTTTCTGTTTTGCACACTTTGCTACTCTGTTTCCTAACATCATAAAAGCTCAACCTGAGCACTGAATTCAGTGCTGTCATTGGGCACACCGTGGTGTCTTCAATAAGGCTTTAGGTGTGGTCGTCATTGGGTCATCACAAAACTGCAGAGCAGAAGGAATGAGGTATGTGAGGCTAGAAGAAAAGGCACCTTCTCTGAGGCCCATTATTTCTTTTCTTCTTTTTAAAATATAAATATTTATAGACCATAATGAGTTACATTATTTAGTGGGCAAACAATGAGTTGTTATCCCCAATTCCCCAATGCCCCCCTCCCCATCCCCAATCAGCTGGATATCCTCCTCTGTGGGTCTTCTGGATCAGTCCTTGTGGTAGGGGACCATGGATAGCCTAGTATTCAGCCCGGTTCTCCTGGCCCAAGTGTGTTGTTACTGAGGGGTGCCATGCCTCTGGATAGTCTCCCCCACCATGGCTCTCACAATCTTTCCGCCCCCTCTTCTGTTCAGTTCCCTGAGTTGTGGTTGGTGGGTATTAAGGCTGCTATAATGTTGTGCGCTTAGGGGGCTTTGTGTTGAAAATTGTTGGCTTCTGTCCCCCTGGATTATCCTGTGTTGATTGAATGGCTGTGGCTGTGGGTCCCTTGCCCATCCTGTCATTCTCTGCGGGGCTTCACATGGATCCTCCACGGTATGACTGTGGTGGCTCATCTCCTGCGAGAATCTCTGCTATGCTAACAGAGGCCCATTATTTCTTGCTGTGACAGGGAGGTTAGACAGAAGGATGTCAAAAGGAACTGTCTTGTTTGTAGTTTATGAGAAGACTTACTATGAGCTTTAACTTTAATCCTGAGACAGGAAGGAATGCTTCAAAATTGCAGTCTCATCTTTGTCCTATTGTGACTCTTATAAAAGTCAGAACACGGAGCAAATATTAAGATGATAATGGTTTATTTGAAAGATGGGAGCTTAGTGCAGTGACACTAGGAATTATGTAGTGCAATGTAAATTCTATTTTCACATCTGGCTACTATTTCAAAAAGGCCACTAGGAGAAAAGGCATTTCTGAGTAAGCCTGGACATTCAGCACATGGGACTTCTCTAGAACAATCGCTAAGAACGTCACCAGAAGAGAATAGCATTCACTGTCTGACTGAATTTACTGCTTTCTAAACAAAGGAGAGCAATGTTGGTAAAGAATAGAATCTGTGTATCAAACAAGAACAAACCTCTAGAATTTTGGAAATAATTTTGGGATTGATGGAGTTTGACCAGTGATTGCATGGACATTGGGGTGAGGTTCCTAGCAGTTGAATTAACAACTCTCCCAGAATTACCACTAAGGAAATCAATTTCCATGCTTAATAGTGTGCTATTTCATTTGAATCTAAAAATGAAGAGCTGGAGGTACTACATAATATAGATGGGGCACCAATTGAGAGGAAGATTGGAGAGAAAGAGTGAAAGAAAGACATTTTAGCTATTAGGAAAGGGTTTTATCCTTAAGGTAGAGGAGTATTTGGAGTCTGACCCTGTAGACTAAGGTTTAAGGTACAAACCTCTTTTGTCAATAGATGATCTAGAAGGGTTATCCATAAGGAATAATATCTCAGAACACCAGGAGTCTCACTTCTTCTATTTTCCTGCAAACATATATAAGAACCTTAAACCCAAACTGCACCCATAACCTCCTGATTCTGATTGCCCAGGGCATGGCCAAGGAGCCACTATCCAACTCACTGAAACACCATCACAATGGGCTCCTTTCACCAGGGACTGATCTCACCTGGACTCTCTAGGTAGCAGTAATATGCATTTATTCCCTAACAAGGAGTGAGTATGGCCTCGGTGGCCTGATGCTCTCCTTGAACTAAAGAATCCCACAGTGCCAGTCATGGGAACACATAAGAACAGAGCATCAAGTCCAGAGAGCTGGGGAAAAGATAAGGGCAAAACCTCTAGGCCTACAAACACCCCTCCTCTGTCCCCATAACGCTTCTCTCTCTGATCTTCCCGGTACATCCTCTCTCACAAATGTCTCTGGACTTCCTTGAAGAGATCCTGATAAGGAAGAGAGCTGCCATCACCTACTGCAGAGGCAGCCTGGAGAAAATGATCATCTTGCATTTGGGTGGGGGGGGAGTGGGTACCAGGGGTCTTCTGACTAGATTAGGGGTCAATTAAATGGCTTCTGAAGATTTTGCAACTATCAGTTGTCAGGATAGATTTATTTGGTAATATGACATATGAATAGTAACATTTGAATTTCACCAAATGTTTTTATGTTTATTGAGATGACTTTATGACTTTTCTTTTAAGTTTGTTTATGTAGCAAACTACAATAAATGATCTTCCTAATGTCAAATGGGATCTGTGCTTTTAGTGTAAATCTAACTTGATCATGTTTTATTAGCCTTTTTATATGTCATGGAGATAATTTTCAATACCATGTGTGGGTAGAGGTTTAAGTCGATGAGTCATGAATGAACTTAACATAGGAATTTTCTTTCTGATTTTTGTCGTGTATATCTAGGTTATACCAGTATTAGAAAGTGAGATGTATAGTGTTTCTGTTCTTATGGAAGAGTGTGTAGAATGCTGAAAGTTCATTCTTTGAATTTCAATAGAAATTAATAATAAAGTCATATGTTTGTTCTGTGTGGAAAAACTTGACTGATGATGCAATTTCTTTGATTTTACAACATTGCTAAGTTTACAAATTCTTCTTGAGTCAATTCTAGGCAGTTATATTTCTATATTGTCTAAAATTTAAAACTTATTGGCTTAAAGTCTTTAAAAATATTCTTGATTGTAAAAATACAAAGGGGGGTGGAACCGGATTGACTCCTAGGCTATCCAAAATCCCCTACCCCATGGACTGATCCAGCCTGCCCACGAAGGAGGATACCCAGCTGATTGGGGACCGGGAAGAGGGAAATCAGGGAACTGGGGATACCAATACATTATTTGTTCATTCAATGTATCTGATTATGGATAATAAAGAAATAAAAATTGTTTTAATTCTTCATTGTATTTTAAGAATCTGTAGTATTTGTAAAATTATTGTTTTAATTTCTGATACTATATGTTGGCACTATATCTTTCTCTCTTATTTCTTCATTAATTTCTCCAGAGATTTGTCATTTTTATTAGCTCTTTCATGTAATCTTTACTGTATGGAAGCAAAAACTATATGCTTTCCTGACACTTCATTAACTTCTACTGTCCCTTAAAAGTTCTTCCTCCTTCAGCTCATTTCTGAACTTCTAACTTCTTGAGCTAAATAATCGGGTCAATAATTTCATTTTGTTTGGTATATGACTTATAACACTTTTTTCTGTATCTGTTTTTAACTGTATTTCACAATCTTTAATATGCACAGCTATTGTCATGCAAAACATGTATTTAACAATTTTTATTTTGACTTGAAAATTACCTTAGAGTATATTTCTTCTTTTCAAATGTCATGGAGATTGTGCTAATGAATGAGACCAATTTATTGATTCCTAGCTTATTTATGTTGTGATCCGAAAATATCTTAAAAGTGTTTTTTATCTTTGGAATATCTCAAGATTCATTTTATGACCCAGTAGGTGATCAGTTTCGACAAATGTTTGTGTGTGTGCTCAGGAAACATATATTCTGTAGGGGGTGGGGATGCTTGTCACTGCCTACACCATCTTTGTTAGTCAATTCCTGAGATGATGGTAGATTTATTGATCTCCTAGAAGTTCTTCCAGTTTTTGTTGTATATGCATTAAAATTTCATCACAAGGACTGATCCAGACGACCCATGGAGAAGGTTATCCAGTGGATTGGGGAGGGGAGGGCAGCGGGGAATTGGGGATAACAACTCATTGTTTGCCCACTAAATATTGTAACTCATTATGGACAATAAAAAATAAAATAAATAAATAAATAAAATTTCAAATCATCATGTCTTCCTGGTGAATGGAGCTGCTTATTTTTGTGATCTAACCTAATTTGTGCTTACAAAAGCTTTTGTCTTAAAGTTCCTTTTACCTGCTATTAAGATACCTAAGGTGGCTTTATTTTGATTATTATAAATCTATTCTTTTTATTTGTAGGTTTTTTCACAAAGTACACCTGTCGTAGTCAGCCACATGCTGCTGGGATGAATCTTCAAACCAGGCACAATTTGGGGGAGGAAAGTATTTACTGAAACTACAGATTGAGGGGAAGTTCCATAACAGTGAAAGAGGCTGCTCCCCTTTCACAGGTCCAAGCAGAGAGAAAACCCATCACCAACACCACACACAGAACAGCAAACAGGCAGGCGAGCCAAGGAGAGAATTTTTCCCCTTTATATAGCCTTAATCTTACAACCCTTTCCCAGATTTAATGGCTTCCTGAGTCTCTGGAATTTCCTTCCTGCACTGCCCACACAGGAAAGGATGTTTAGTTCTAGCTTCTTTGAGCTTCCTTACATCCTACTGAGAGGCTGCCTTCCTGTAAACATCCTCAGAGACCCACCCAAGATAATTAAAAAAAGATCAAGTTGACAACAAAACCTAACCATCACAACACCTTTCTAATTTGCTCTTCTAACTAGTCTAATACCCTTTGACTTTGATTTTTAAATATTAGCATAGTGTTAAGTCTATGCTGACCCTGTGCTCTGTACTTGTCCCTTTTTTGTATGCAGTGGGTATTTTAAAGGCTGCCTTCCACCTCTGCCTCACTTCCCACCCACCCAACCATCCACCATCCACCCTTCACCATCACTGGATCCCTTTATTGTCTCATTGTAGTTTTGCCTTTTCCAAAAGGTGGTATAATTATGATCATAGTACATAGCTTTTTTAAAATTGTCTCATTTCACTTAGGAATAAGCATTTAAGGTTCTTCCATGTCTTTTGTGACTTGATAGTCTTTTCTCTCTTCTTTCTTTTTCTCTTTCTCCCCCTCTTTCTCTCTCTTTCTCTCTCACACACACACAATTCCCTCTATTTTCTCTATTCTTCCTTCTTTCTTTTCTCTCCTTTACTTGGATAAATTGCATTTTACTTTACACTCTCTTTATATTCTTTTAGTAGTAACATGACATAAAAATTTAACACATTTCCTTAACTTATCAAAGACAAAGTTTAATCAACTGGTTTAACCTCCTTGAAAATATAAGATTCAGGACTTTTAACCTTATTCATTTTCTATAAACCTTTTTGAATTTTAAGCCTATCTATCCCCTTTTAACACTATTATAAATTATTATTGTTATATAAAATGTTCATTTTTCCTTCAACAGTTTTTAGTTCCTAGACTAGTTTTAGTTTTTCTGTATTGTACTCTTACTTCTTCTAATATTCCTTCCAGTTAATTCTCTGTCTACTCTTTTCTCTTCAATCTGCAGGCAAAGTCATTCTTTTTTTTTCCAGAAGTAGGGTCTCACTCTAGTAGTCTCAGGCTGGCCTCAAACTCACAGCAATCCTCCTACCTCTGCCTCCCAAGTGCTGGTATTAAAGGTGTGCACCACCACACCCAGCAGTCATTTTTTTTTATTTTTAAGCTTTGTTTAGAGGCTGAAGAGATGGCTCAACAGATCAAGGTACTTGCTTACAAAGTCTGACAGGCTGAGTTCGAGTCTCCAGTAGCCACATAAAGCTAGATACACAAAGTACACAAAGTGTAGCATGCATCTGGAGTTTGTTTGCAGTGGCAAGATGCCCTGGCACATTCATATTCTCTCTCTCTCTCTCTCTCTCTCTCTCTCTCTCTCTCTCTCTCTCTCTCTCTCTCTCTCTCTGTGTGTGTGTGTGTGTCCTTGCAAATAAATAAAATATTTTTTTAAACTTTGTTTGGTTCCTTAGTGAATCTGTCATAACGTTACACTTTTATGTTCTCTCCTATTATTTTCAAGTTTATATAATATTATGTACCAAATAATTCTAAAATCTCAAGCATTTATTGATCTGTTCCCTTGAAAGTTCCTTTTGCTGGGTCTCGTTCCTGGTATTACATTTTCTTGTGTTCCTTTGATTATATGCAGCTTGTTACTCTTACAAAAAAAAAAGTTTGTGGTTAGGGGTGGTGGTAGGCAGTTACAGGATTCCTAGGCCTCCACACTCCACTTCAGGCTATCACTTGATTGTCCAGCCAGCATGAAATGGAGAAAGGGAATAGAAGGAACTAAGAAGTGTTCTGAGCCAAAGGTTGTGCCACCAAGGTGAAGGGCACCCCACCACCTCCTGCTCCTCAGGAGTAGGAGTTCAGGCTCTTTTTCCTTCTCATGAATTAAAGCACCTGATAGTAGCCATGACCTTATTGACAGTAGTACTGTGAAATTCTAGGGCTGAGAGAATGATGACAAAATAATATTGCACCAACATAATGACTGGCAAAATGCCATCAAAAAGTGCTTAATGGAACAGGACTCTTGAATAGCTTTGCTCTTCAGTTAAGTCTCACAAAAGTAAGAAAAAAGACTTAAATATCAAGGCTTTGTTATTTTTTAACATTTTAAACATAGATTTTAATATAATTAAGTATGTCAGTAGTTGTAATATTTGTGGATAGCATTTGCTAATACTGGCAAGTTTAGGGCCTGAAAGATGGATCTGTCAGTAAAACTTTCCAAAGCATGAGGACCTGAGTTCAGTTCCCCAAAGCCTGCATAAAAGGTGACCACAGCGTTTGCTTATGATCTCTAGGCTGGGAAGGCAGAGACAGGAAGATCCCTGGGACTTGCTGGCCAACTAATCTAGCCTAATCTTTGAGCTCCAAGTTCAGGACAGACTCTGTCTCAACAAATTAAGGTAAGGCAATTGAGGAACATGCTTGGTATCCATCTGTGACCTCTGCACATGCACACACATGTGAACATGCACCCACAGAATCACATGCAGATACATGTGCATACACACAAACAAGCCACATACACACATGCACCTTGCTCTTTATACTATTGAGCATGCTAGAAACATGCGAGTAACCTTGCTCTAAAGCAAAAACAAACTCATCAAACAAATTGTGTTAAGTTCATATGCCACATATAAAAAAACAATAATAAAAGCAGCCATTTCAAATGATGATATAAAGTATGGTGGTGCAGGTCTGCAAGCCCAGCCCTTGGGAAGTGAAAACTGGAAGATCAGGAGTTCAAGGTCTTCCTTCACTTCATAGTGGTTTCTATGGTTAGATTGGGCTATGTGACATAAAAAAAATAAAATGTGATATATAGTTAGTTAGTTAGTTAGTTAGTTACATATAATTAAGAAAAATGAGTTACAAAATACCATGGATAATCACAATTCCACTTTTGTTTTTATCTATCTCCTCTGTGCTGGAGAGAGGAAGAAGCAAGGCTGGCACTACTCATCCGGCAAGCCTAGCCAGGGATGTTGGAAGCTGGGAAGTGAAGAGGCTGTTCAGTCCCACCACACCCACCTTGCTTCTATCTGAGCCCATATCATCCCATATTCTTCTTGTCTTTTTCATCTCTGTGTGACCCTCAAATAATCACTTAGATGTGCTCTAGTCCCAGGTCCTGCCCTTAAGATGACCTTGGATGCTCTAGCTCCTGTGCCTCGAGATGACCTTGGCCTAAGTCAACACCTCCCACCCCTTCTAAACACAGTGCTCCCTGGGCCCATGTTTGTTCTATTCACACTTTTCCTAGGGCTAGTGGGACTTTGATTCACACATGACTTTCTTCTGCTTCATACCGTGGCTCTGAGGGACCAGCATCTGCTGCTTTCAGAGCAGGATCTTAGAGAGCAATCAGGCAAACCTTGCCCCAAGCACTGCATCCCATCTCACAGCTGTATAGTTGAGGCTTTCACACCCAGCCCAACATCCCTCATGAGCTCAAAGTTCTCTGGACAGGCCACCCACTCTGTAACCACAGCTGTTCTTGACAAGTCTCTTGGTCACCAGAAGCAATGTAAACCTCTCTTCTAAAACCCTTGCTTCCCACCGGCTCTGGCAAGCTGTTGAATAAAAATGAACCTGTTCAGCAAGACTGTAAAAGTCTACTTTTATGATTAATCATCAAATAATATAAATTGATTATCCAAACCCCAGGTGCTACAGGTTCCGATGCAAGATGGCAGACACTATCCATGACCTCATGAAATAGTCATAGTCTCTCATCAGAATGTTCCTAAGTCTTCTTTTTTGTTCCAGATCCCTCAGGCAGGATTGAATCTGTGTAGAAAAAAATCCATACAAATTCAAATCATCTTGATTGAGAATAATATTTATCGTACAATTTTTTTTCATTTGTATTGTCACATTTGATCTCAGAATAGCAGGATTTGAGATTGGAAAGCATGCAAGCCTTCCTTGGATAAGACAGAGATGCGGAGTGACTCAAAACACAACCAGCAAACCCATTCTTACAATAGCTTATAGAGTGTATTGTTCAGTGCAAGCTCTGATATGAAGGATACACCAAACATTATTATATTATTTAAATAACACCAAATTCAAAGAAGCTCATCTAGTACATTAAAAAGTAGAAAACAGTCTCTAGCTCACAAGCTATCAAGGTTACTGTTACAACTCTAATTTTGAGGCTCATGGTAACCCTTTAAGATTAATCAGCTCTGAGGTAGAGAGCACACCTGTGGGGGTGAGGCATTTTATTGATACCAGGTACCAGTTCCTCAGCTAGTCTAGCAGGCATGAGCATCAGCCATTCCCTTATGGGATCAATGCCAATCTAGAACACTGCTTTGGAGTTAAATCCAATGACAGCTGTGGGTGAATGCCCCTCGTCAAAAATAACAATACCAAACTCATTTTCACATGGGAGAAAATTCTTCATCTAGATTCCTGTCACCCTCATATCTTGTTGCCCGCAAAGACTTCTGTACCAGAGAGACTGTCTTAATGAACTTAGCCATCTTCATTATAAGAAGAGAGCAGTTGACTTTCAGACCTTCCGTTGGAGTACTGAAAATACTATTGAGACAAAGATGTACCAAGATCATACTGGAAAAGACAAAATATAGTGATGCACTTGCACAGACCAAGAGTACTAATGTTAGCATTATATTATACCAAATATTATACCAAAAAATGTGTCAATACTGACAAATATGTTTGTGAATATATGTTTCTATCATGATAAAACTATGTAACCTAATGTATGTACATGTGTGTAAATACATATGTTAAAGATAACAATATAGTTTAGTATCGAAATGGAAGTTGATAGATGAAGGATTTCAAAACTACCTTTGGACACATACACAATTAAATTTGAAGAAATGACTCTATAGTTAAGTCATGTAAGAGGCTGTATCATAGCCCACATTGTTGTTTTGATAGGTAAGAATCATGATGCCCAGAAATTGACAATTAATCCACATAACTGAAGCAAAGCCCACAGCTCTCTCCAGATCAACTATTTTGCCCACATTCAGCCCCAAAACCAAGGTGTTTTACAACTTCCGCAGCATCAATTCCCTGGAGAGAAAGCTCTTGGGCTCATAGGACAACCATTCCCAAGAGCGCTACTTAAAAGATCACTTTCCTTTTCTAAGCTGAGATCTACTCACTGTGGCTTCTACCGTGTCCCAGAATGGTAAAACGGAAAGTTTGCATGGTGGTAGGCATGAATCTATGTGTGTGTATGCACTTTCTGAAACCATGTGACTTTGGGGACATCACTTACTGTTACTATCTGTTTCATTTCAGAATGTGATAGATCATCACTTCCATGAAGAATGTAGAGAACTCATTGAGACACCATATGAAAACCCCTTCATGCCCTGACACATGGCAAAGTATGTGCTAATATTAGTACTCTTGGTCTTCCCTCTCCCCTGACTTTCCCTTCATTATATTTGTGTTTAAAGCAGCTAATTCTGCTACCAGAAGTTATTTCAGGATAGCTATGATCTGATCCTACCCCAACTCATCTTTCCTTGACAAAACTGTGCTGGGAGGTCATCTTTCTTATTTGACACCCAATGGAGGCCAGGCTCAGCATCTTCTTGGGACCAGGCTTTTTCTCCCCTTCTTATCTATTATCTCCTTGGTAGGTACAAGAAAACAAACCCAGCCTCCCTGCTCCTGTGAGAACTGAAGTATGGGCAAGGTTTTTGGAGGAAAAAGAGCTAATCCAAAAGTATGAATTAATGTGAATCCCAGAAAATCCAGTCCACATTGTGTCCTTGACATTAGAGAGTACTATCTATTACCAATATATAGATATGTACAATACTCAAGCTACTGAGACAAAGTCTTAACATATGATGCCAAGTGTAGTGGAATATCTGACTCCTCAAAGCCTCCAGGAAGGACTCAGTGTTTTGGTGAATTTAGCAAGAAGACCCAGCAACTGGCCTTTTGGTGTTTTAGGCTTAGACATTTTAGAGAAGAGATAAAAATTGTCTAGGGTTTCTGGCATACGTTGGAAATTCTGGTTAAACACACACAGAGAGAGAGAGAGAGAGAAATTGGCAAGATGAGCAAGAGTGCTGCTTCCACAGTGAACCTGACAACCAGCACCTGGGTGATGGAGACAGACATCGAGGATAGATGGCTAAATGGTTAAGGCACTTGCCTGAAAACTCTAACAATCCAAGTTTGATTCCCCAGAACCCACATAAAGCCAGATGCACAAAGTGGCACATGCATCCTTCAGTTCTTTGCAGTGTCTAGAGGTTCTGGTGTTCTCATTCTCTCATCTGTCTCTCTTCTCTGTGTGTCTCTCTTCTTGAAAACAAATAAAATATTTTAAAAAGAAAGAAAATAAATGGAAATACAGAGATAATAATATTGTCACTGCTTCCCTAGCAGTGGCCCTGGTTACAGTGTTCTCAGAGACAGTCTTCTATGATACCTGGTCTCTCGTAGGAAAGACTTGGCCCAGCTGCCCTACTATGTTCACGTGGATTTCCTGTGGGTTTTTTCCCTGAGTTATATTGGTCAGAAACAGAGAAACTAAATAGCAGAGAGATGCCAATGACGCAGACTGGCTGATATAGGATGTGACAAAATAATTATTAGACATGCGTTGGAGAGACAGTGACAAGTTTTGTGATGCTTTTCTGGAACTTATGATCAGTGGCTCAGCAGCATGCCACTTACTAACCTCAAACCAAACCATTTCCACATCCTAAGAAGATACAGTAAGAAGGTTCTCATGTGTGAGACCCTGAGAAAGATGATAAGAGAAATAGCTCATCACTATATAAGGTGATATGTGACCTTCGACCCATACACACCAAATGCTTTGGGAAACCAAATGACCTTTGTTGGCAAAATTCTTAAAGTAACTGCATTATACTATCTACAATTTCCAATTTACCAAAAGCAACAAAGAAAGTTTAAATGATGACCCAATCATAAAAAGGAACCTTGTAAGAAATATAGTAATGCACAACAGTTTTTAATCAGCCATCCTAAAAATACTCAAAGAAGAAGGAAATTACTAATGAATAACTAATGAAAATAAGTGACAGTGTATGAAATTTATATTCATTTATAATATAATTAATAACATAAATTTATTCTTATATCATACGCTATATTTTTATATTTGTAAACATATAGAAATTATAATAAAATATACTGAAAAGGACAATAGCTAAAGTAAAAAACTCAATAACAGGATTCAAAAGCAAATGTGAGCAGCTGAAGAAAAGACTCAGTGAAATGAAAGAGTAAATGAAATAATTCAGTGAAATATTTAAAAAAAGATATAGAGGGCTAGAAAGATGGCTTAGCAGTTAAGGTATTTGCCTACAAAGCAGAAGGACCAGAATTTGATTCCCCAGTACCCACATAAAGCCAGATGCACAAGGTGGCGCATGTGTCTGGAATTCCTTTGCAGTGGCTGGAGGTCTTGGCGCACTCATTCTCTCCCTCTGTAGGCCTCTCTCTCTCTCTCTCCCTCTCTCTCTCTCTCTCTCCCTCTCTCTCTCTCGCTCTCTCTCTCTCTCTTGCTCTCTCTCTCCCTAATAAATAAAAATTATTATTAAAAGACTAAAGAAAAGTTAAAAAGCTCAAGGAATCCAACACTAGACTACCAAAATTAAAGTATGTGAGTCCTAAAAAAAAGGAGGAAAAAATGAACAGGAACATTTTGAATAACAGTAGAACACGGGCTAAAATCAGAGTCCACACTGAGACACATCAATCACACTATCAAAGACAAAGAGGAAATGTGAGAGAAGTGACTCATCATAGAGACATGATACTCAACAAGACGACCACTTGATTTCTCATCAGAAACTCTGGAGCCCCGAAGACAGTGAGATATTATAGTTGAAGGTACTGGAGGAAAAACTGCCAACAAAATATTCTGTGTCTGGAAAACTGTCCCTCAAATTTGGATGATAATTAGAGATATCACCAGAGTCGAGCTTAGAATGGCAATTTAGAAGTCTCCTCCACATGACTCTGTAAATTAAAACTCAGGATAACAAAGGACAAACTGAATTCCTAGAAGAATAAAAGAGAAAAAGCATGGGAATCATGATAAAGGTGATAAACAGCTGAAGAGCACAGGGAAAAAGAAAAGCTAATCAGAGAAAAATTGAGGACAACCCACAACATGCAGGAGAGGATGTGGAGCTGCAGGCAACTCTGGCGTAGACTGACGGGCAGTGGAAAAGGAACCCACTGTGGCATTTCCCAGATCTTGACCTGTTGTAGCAGGTGCCAGCTTGGGGACGGTGGTCTCTATCATTTGAGACTGGGATACACTGGGACCTAAAAATAAGAAATGGTTTTCAACTCATAAAACAGGGGACACCCTCCACTGTGTGTGTGGAGGAGAGTAGCCAGGAGAGGCCATAGTGGAGAGGAGGGCTTGTCATGGTCCCACGGGGCTAAGCAGCAGGAGCCTGCACTGGAGAGTCTGTACAGAATTACCCCAGACTGACAGCCAGCGGCAGTGGACGGCTGCTCCTCTGGAGCTGCTCCTGCCGTGTGTGGTTTGCTCTTCGGTGGAGCTGAGAGCTCTGCGCCCAGGTCTGCAGATGGCTCAATATCACAGCCTCCTCTCTCCTCAGGCCCACAGGGTGGCTGCTTCTGGCCAGGGTCTGAAAGTTCAAAGACAGTCCTGGTGATGCTCCTGCCTCAGCCTCCTAGGATCCACAAGCAAAGGCACACACCAGTAAACCCAGCTTCAAATGAATATATATATATATATATGAGTATATAGCTTCAAATGAATATATATATGCAGAGATTGTATTATTTTATCCTTAAAATTCTTACTTTGATCCTTTATAAATGTGATGGTTTTCAACTGACAAGATGGATACTTATGACGGAAATACATTTTTAAACAATATTCCTCATAGAAAACAATACAACACAGACAATATAAAAAATGAAAGCTTGCCCTCCCTCCGACCCCCTGACCCTAGGCAAGGCCAGGTGAGGGAGCTGCCCTTGGCTCCCCAGCAACCCTTGTGCCCCACGACCCCGCCCACTGACACTGGATCCCAATCCAGGTTCAATGCAAAAATAACACACAGGCCTTCCTGTATTCAAATGACAAACATACAGCAAAAAGAAATCAGTGAAACAGCCCTGATTTCAATTGCCTCAAAAAAAAAATCAAATGCTTTGGAATAACACTAACCAAGGATGTGAAAGATTTGTATAATGAAAACATAAAAATGCTCACGAAGGAAATCAAAGAAGATGTGAAAAGATGGAAGGATCTCCCTTGCTCCTGGATAGGTAGAATTAATATCATGAAAATGGCAATAATTTCAAAAGCTTTATACAGATTCAATGAATGTCCAATAAAAATAACAGCTTTATTCTTTGCAGACATAGAAAAAATAATCTCCAAATTTATTGAAAAGGAATCAGATATCCAAAACTATCCTGAGTAACAGAAGCTCCTCAGGAGGTATCACCATACCTGATCTAAAGATATACTGCAAAGCCATAATAACAAAAACAGCATATACTGGCATAAAAACAGAGAGAAAAACCAATGGAACAGAATTGAAGACCCTGCCCTAAGTTCAAGCAACAATAGTTACTTCATATTAGACAAAGGTGCCAACAACATCAACTAGCAAAAAGATAGCATCTTCAACAACTGGTGCTGACAAATTGGATAAACATATGTAAAAAAGATGAAACTAGACCCACTCCTCTCACCATGTACAAAATTCAACTCTAAATGGGTAAGAGACCTCAACATAAGACCTGAAACTCTGAATACCCAGAAGAAAAAAATAGGAGGAACTCTACACAAGATAGGAGTAGGCAAAAACTTCCTGAACAAACCTCCAGTAGTCCAGGAAGTATATGCCAGCTAGTCCATGGACAAAGGCCTAATATCTAAAACCTACAAAGAACTCAAAAAATTAAATAATAAATAATCAAATAGACCTCTCACAAAATGGGGCACTGAACTCAACAGGGGATTCTCAGGAGAGGAAATACAAATGGCCTAATTTCATTTAAGAAAATGTTCAATGTCACTAATCATCAGGGAGCTGCAAATCAAAACAACAAAGAGATTCCACCTTACTCCAGTCAGAATGTCAATCATTAAAAATCCAATGACAATAGATGCTGGAGAGGATTTGAGAAAAAGGAATCTTCATTCACTTGCTGGCGGGATTGCAAACTTGTACAACCACTATGGAAAGCAGTATGGAGGTGCCTAAATAGGATAGATATAGAGATACCAATGGACCCAGCTATCCCTCAACTGGGCATTTATCTCCAAGATACCTCACCCAAGTACAGAGATATTTGCTCAACCATGTTTATAGCAGCTCAATTCATAATAGCAAAGAATTGGAATCAACCCAAATGCCCATCACTGGACAAAGGGATATCAAAGTTGTGGTACATATGCACTACGCAACTCTATGCAGCTGAAAGGAAAAATGACATAATGAAATTTAAATAAAAATGGATGGACTTGGAGCAGATCATTCTTAGCAACCTCATACAAGAGCAGAGAGCCAAGTGCTGCCTATTCTCCCTCATATGTGGTTCCTAACCACATTAAGCCTGAACATTAGGGAAACCTGATAGTGGACTGAGACTGTAAAAGGGGGTGGAAAGAATTGGTGGGGGGATTGAAGGGTAAACTCATACAATAGACTAAACTAATAATGAATCAACACCATAAAATCCTAACTTTCATACAGGAAGCTCCTGAGGAAGCTGTTGGTACCACGTGGTAAGAGGGGCCATGAATAGTATGGGAGGAAGCCTAATCCCAAGAAAAATTGCTCAGGCCTGCATCTCCCTGTCCCAGGTATTGGTTCCTTCCCACATTGAGCTGTTGATCAAAGAGACCCACGAGGTCCCCCAAAATGAGACAGACTTCTACCTGCCCCAGGCCTAAGGTCAAACCCTGTAACTGAAGAAATCACAGTGTCATCAAACAACACCAAGAGATCCTGCTAAATCCAGAATGGTAATCAGATGACAACATGTGTAGCACTGGAAGGTATTGCATGAGCTGCCAGGGGAAATTGGTCAATGATATTTGGAGAAACCAGAGACCACTGATATACAATATAGACAGTTGTCACAAGAATGCTGAACACACGGATATATGGAAAAGACCAGCAATCAAGAAGTGCTCATCTGTGTAACAGTGGTGCTATATTGAGGAGGGTAATAAATGGCTTACTGATTGGCTAAGAGATCCTCTCAGTGACAAGGGACCCTTAACTGGAACTAGGATCCATGGCAAAATCTCATGGGGACCAAGAACCAGATTCCAAGGAGAAATTCCCACTACCAGAGAGCTACAGAGAGGCTACACCCATTAGAATCTTGCCAAGATAACAATGTGTGTCTCATTTAACCTATACTGATCTCACTCTCAGATGGAGATTCTGTTTGTATTTTTCAGAAGACAGTGAGAGAGCCAGGGACAACCCAATTCCACCAATAAGACATGGGATGATGGCTGACAACCTGATAGAAGATGAACCACCCCTGACCTATCACACAGGGCCCAAATGAAACCTATGAGATAGTGACGAGACAAACAGGAGACCAATCACCACAGCAAGTCTGATAACCCATAAAAGCTCAATGGAAACAGACACCAACTATACACAACACAACCCAGGGCAGAGGTCCAGAGACACTTAAGATCTCAACAATAAGGCAGACTTAAAACTCACCATAACTCAGGGAATTGAGTGGAAGAGGGGGCAGAAAGAAAGTAAGAGCCATAGTGGGGTAGAATATCCAGAGACATTGCCCTCCTCAGCAACAAAACACAAAGGGGGAAGAAAAAAAAGAAAAACTAGCTACCTCTGGTGCAGTTCATAACCCCCTACACTATGGACAGATCCAATATGCACACCCAGGAGGGACCCCAGTGGGGAAGAGAGAGAGAGGAGGGAAATGGGGGCATCTTTACAAAATTTTCTTATTCAATGTATATACTTATTCATAATAAAGCTATTAATTTTAAAAAAATAAAAATGAAAGCTTAAGCAACCAGAATCCATACCATCTCTGTGTGACCCATTTGGGCCTCAATAAGTTGTCTGTAGCAGGAAAAACAATTTTTTATGCTTCTCACATATTTTCATCATCAATAATGCATATATGTTAGTGGTTTATGTTATGGCTAAGTCTTCTAGTCAACAGCAAGCTATCTGTACTAGAGTCCTGGGAGACTCAGAAGTTACACATGGATTTTCACGTTCACATAGCTGGGAAGCGCAGGGTATAGCTAACCCCACACTTTCAAGCGATCATGTACTTGTTTGTATTTCAATAGAATAGAGCTTGGGTTGCTAGGAAGCAATTCTTCATATCTGTTGTGAGTGCACCAGAATGATCCTTAGCAATGTTATGGTAGGCCTGCTGCCAGAAAGGTAGGATGATGCCTGAGTGGTTAACACACTTGCTGTGCAATCATGAATACCCACGTTCAAAACCCCCAGAAGTTCACAGGCCACCTAGATTGGCAAATAATGCAGCATGTAAACAACCAGAATCAGAATCCCTGCCTCACACAAGGTGGAAGGCAAGGATTGTTCTCTGACCTCCACATGCACTCCATGGCACATGCATGAACACACACACAAACAGACACACACACACAGAAAAAAATATGAGAAATATAGGTCTTTGGACAGAACATAGGGAATACAAGGACAAATAACAAATAGGCTTTGGTAACTTCGCTTGCTCCCTCATGTCACACTGCAACAGTAATCTAATGACCCAACTGTCCTTTGGGAAGCCAGCCCTTTCCCATCCTCAGTTCCCATGTGTAGATGAGACCAACCCCATCTTCGTCAAAGAAGTAGGAGAGACATGGGCAGTCAAACAGGAATTTGACTTCTGGGCTACAGCTATTTGTTAGTTTAGGGAAAGATATATCAAATGCAGGACTTTTACTAAGAGTATTGAGGAGAAGAATGGGATTTATTAGAGAATTTTTGGTTAAATTAGGGCTGTTTAACATCCCCTAGGAAGGAGGCAATGATAAAGACAGGTTTCCAGGTGTAATGAGTAGGAGGTGGTCCTGCCTTGTTACTGCCTTGTCCACTGTTCTACAGGTCAGCTCACAAGAGGAGCACACACATCTCCAACACGCCTGGACCTAGATCAAGAGACAGCCTAGATGCACATCTGCCACAGAGACCACGGTGACTGGCACCATGCACAATGGACATAGATCTTTGCACCACTAGGAACTCGTGTCTCTGGGCTCTACTAGCTAGTACCACATCTTAAAAGCCCAATTTGCTCCCTTGTGTTCATGCTGTGAGTGGTAACAGGTGCTTCTCTCTGAGTCATCATCTGTCGACTGCTGTGGACACGGTGTGGTTTGCACCCAACCACTCAGAAAATGTCATCAGGCCAAGGCAGTGGGGAGGGAAGCTTTCATACAAAGCCTTCTGGGATGAACATCATAAAACCAGAGGAAAAATGAGACCACTGAGCCGGACCACCTCCTTCCTGTCCTGGAGGTTAAAAGAGAGGGAGGACAAAGCTCCAGACACCCAGACCTGAGCCTGGTACCTGGGAAGATGCAGCTGTTCCTGCTCCTGCTGGCTTTCCTTCTCTCCCCCAAGGCAAAGGCAGGTGAGTGCATGTCCCACCCTTGGTGGCCCAACTCTGTCCCACAGCAGGCAAGGACCTCTTGTCTCATCTGATCACCTTGATCTATCTACCCAGCAGGAGCACACTGAGCCCCAGTCCTGCCCTTCCACAGAACCCCAATTGACGGTGGCTATGCTTTCAGTGGTGATGGAGGATGCAAGGCTGTTCTCAAGAAGAGAACACTGTCCCCTCCCTGGAGCCCATCCTTCTCATTGGGAAAGGGAGCATTGCTAGAAAAACAGGGTGAAGTGCAGGACCCTACAAAAGAAGAAACATGACATTCCCCAAAGGGGACAGAGGCCTGGATTCTGTGTCTGTGGTGAGAAAGGTGTTCCTTCCCCAAAGGAGCCCAGAGCTCAGGGACCCCAGAACTTGGATCACTGTCTGCAGTACAAGTGCTTTGGCTCAATTACAAGCCACTGGGTCCCTTTCTTCAATTCTGTTCTCCTCAGGCTTTGGTGAGTCCCCGGTTTTTAAGCATGAGCTACTTTGACAGACCCCAGCATCTCTGCTTCCTAGAATCCCAGCTCCCTCATCTAGAGGTACATGGGGGAGGGGAACATCCCTTCCCACAGACAATAAATATTTAATGGCACCCACCTGTATAAGGCCACAGGAAATGGGATGTCATAACATCTAGATTTAAATGGAAATTCTCACCACTGAAAAGCGTCACCACCCCTCACTTCATAGGTCTCAAGAGGGTCTTAGAAACCCTCTGAGGGCAGAAGTCAGGAAAGGGATTATGAGACACCCCTGAGATTTCATTGTCCTAGAGACTTATAGTTACCTCCAACTATGGATGGAAAAATTTTTTATAAACCAAGACCTGACTTCTCCACTGTTTTTAGAGGGAAGGTGAGGCTCTCTTGCCCTGCTGTCTCCCAAGTCTAGGCTGTTCCGGCTCCCAAGGGCCCAGCAGGTGTGGAGCCATCATGCAGAGCCCACCTGGTAGACTAGCAGATGCCTGCAAACAGACTGACTTTCCCTTCAGGAGAGATCATCGGGGGACACGAGGCCAAAGCCCACTCCCGTCCCTACATGGCATATATTCAATTCAACGTTGGAGGACGTTCTTGGAAATGTGGTGGCTTCCTGATAAGAGAAGACTTTGTGCTGACCGCTGCTCACTGTGCAGGCAGGTGAGGAGTGCACACCCCACAAAGACCCCTGCCTTCTTCCCTAGGAGTGCCCTGGGATGCTGTGACAAAAGTGCAGGAGCTCCTCCAAGGACAAGAAAGAGGGCCAGCCAATATCATAGGGAGAGAGGCAGAGATGAGTAATCAAGCTTGTCATATTTAGAATTAGCTGGCATTGCAATGCAAATGGAAACTATTCTGTGTGCCTTCCTGGGGGTAACTGACCCCAAAAACATCTGGTGCAGTTACTCATGGCTTCAGAATTCTACCTACCTTAACAGCTAAGAAGCAAAGGGCAGTTACTCTTACCACCTTAAGTTCCCCTCAGCTATAGCCCCACCCTGTCCTTCCCACCTCATGGGTTGTGGTTTCTCTGACTTCTCTTCCCTGCACTCTCTCTGCTTTCTGTGAAGCTCAATGAGTGTCACCCTGGGGGCCCACAACATCAGCAAACCAGAGAAGACCCAGCAGTTCATCAATGACCTAAAACCCATCCCCCATCCAGATTATAATTCTAAGAAAATCTCCAATGACATCATGCTGCTGAAGGTAAGGCCCACCTCCCAGATGCTCCTGCCCTCCTGGACGGTGATCCCCTCCTAGTCTGACCCTCCTGCCCCTCCTCTATGCTGACATTTATGATGTCCAGGTCTAGGCCACTGGTTGAGCTATACTCTTGCTTCTTTCCCATCAGCTGGAGAGAGAGGCCAAACTGACTAAATATGTGCAGCCCATCAAGCTGCCCACTGAAAAGGACCGAGTGAATCCAGGGAATGTGTGTGAAGTCGCTGGCTGGGGGAGCATGGAGGCCCCAAGGGGCAAATTCTCAGACACACTGCAGGAGGTGAAGATGACAGTGCAGAAGGACAGGAAGTGTGAGTCCCACTTAGCTGGTCACTACAACAGTACCAGCCAGATCTGCGTGGGGAACCCAAAAATGAAACGTTCTAGCTTCAAGGTGAGAATGAGCACCTTTGCTCTCTGACTCTGGAAGGTGGGGGAAGGGTGGGTCTGAGACCAAAAGATGTAAACCACAAGGAACTCCTTCACCCCTAGCTGTGGCCTTTCTCCCTGGCAAGGGTCAGGCAGCTGGAACTGGGAAGGACCTCTGCCCTCTCTGAGGCAACTCTGTGGAATGATGCTCCTCTGGAAGCATGAGTTCTCCACACTCCACCTGACTTCAGGTCACAGGCTCAGAAAGCTGTGCTCCCCTTTGTTAAGGGACTCATCCTCCATGCTCATGCCAGGCCCACTCACCTGCTCCCATGTCCTTAAATATTAACCTAGAGACAATGGTCCCTCATTTCTTCACAAGGAGTAGATCCCAGGAACTTGGGAGAGGACAGAGGCTGGCACTAAGAGTAAGATGAAGCAGTAACTATAGCCATAGTTAGAAATCATCAGCTGAGGAATCCAGGGCCAGCCTGCCCTCTGATCACCCACAAGCAGGCTGTTCAAGTCACCCTTCTCTGAGAGCCTTGGGTTAGCAGGGAGCATAGGACCAGGAGGAGCACCAGTTCAGTTCTCCCTGCTCTTCATTTACAGGGGGATTCCGGAGGACCCCTCATATGTAACAGTGTGGCGCAGGGCATTGTCTCCTATGGACGAAATGATGGCTCAACACCACGAGTCTTCACAAAAATCGCAAGTTTCTTACCTTGGATAAGGAAGACCATGAAACGCAGATAACTACAGGAAGCTAAACCCTCATGCCATACTCCAGAATTATATTCATTGCCAGCAGCTGAATAAATGGCTCAGTGCAGTTTGAATGCTGGTTTCTTGTTCACTCATTGAGGTCCATTCACAGGGACCAACTAGGTGCTAGGCAGGCCAGTAGCTCAAAGCTGCTGTTTTCTGCTTCCCTCTCCTCCTTCCTTCCACATATCCCCAAAGCCCACCCAGAGTTCATATACCCAGCTGCTTATGCACCCTAACCTCTCCTGGACCTGCCTCTCTACAGGGCTGAAACTAAGCACCAGCCAGAGAAAGCTCTGAGGGCTCTCGTTCTGAGACTGAGGGTAAACTTCTAACCTCCTTCTGTGTTGTGCAGCAGGGAGGAAGGGGAAATACCATAGGTCCTGGGGCCAGGCAGGCATAGCTGAGATGAGCACAGAGGGATGTATCCTAACCCTGCTAGCCTTCTCTCTCCCACAGGTTTGGGGTTAATGGCCCTCATGCACAGCCCCTCCTTCTCACCTGGCATTAGCTTCCTTCCTATCCTCCTCCCCTGAAAACAGGGTCAGGCATGGCTTCCAGCCTCCTGGCTTCCCCTTCTCCATTCCTGCTCAAAGTCATGATTTTACCAACTTCCATCCCCTCTACACCATGCTGCACTGAGCAGACCCCTTCTGCTTGTCCCCTACCAAGGACACCCAAAGCACCATGTGGTTCCATCAGGGCTCGCCAGCCCACCTCCCAAGGACCAGGCCAGTGCTGGTATCACCATGAAGGGCCCAGGGAGGACAGGCCTGGAGTGTCTCTCCCCAGAACCCTTCACCCCATCTCTCACTTGGGCATGCCCAGTGCAGCTGTTCACATTCACTCGTGCCCTCCCTTGGACTCAGTCTACCAGCAACCAGGTCACTCAGCAGCATAAGCCTCTGTGAGAATGTCCTTCTGGGTCGCTAGTAGCCTCGAGTCTAGAGTCCATGCTGGTGGTCACCCAGGCTGCTTTGCATTTAAAGGACAGAAGAACTAGAAAGCACAGCTTTTATCATAGATCAGCGAATACTCACGGAGCACTTGCTGAGCTCCATGACTTGGGAGGATCAGTGAACACATTTGCAGACCCAATTGCAACAGACAAGGTTGAAGACTTTCCAAATTCTGACTCCCTCCTCATCATCCAGATTGCTTCACAAACACCTAGATCTTTGTGAGAACCCTATGGAGGCAGACTATTCATATCTTAATTTTATTTGTCATTATGGTTTGTGCAAATATTATTGCATGACACTCTAGCACAGAAGTGTGTGAGTTTTAGAAATGACTTTAATTAGCTTCTAATGTGGTTTGTTTAAGTATTTCCCCTGTTCTACCTAGTAGGGCAGCAGGCCAGATTCAAGACTGTGACTAGGAAATCCTGTTTTATTTATTTAAAAGTCAGAGATATGGATACCATCTTACAGATTTCAATTGTAAGAGATACACACATGTCCAAATTTACTGAGCACAAGCAGAATAGACCAGGAGTAGCACCAGTTCCATGCTTCCTGCTCTATATTTGCAGGGGGATTCCAGAGTAATGAACCTAGTCATTACTGCAACTTCTGCCTATGCAGAATTCAAAATAAATCGGGGAGGCTTGAGAGATGGAGAAATGTAAAAATGGTTTGGACAAATGGAGAGATGCCTCTAATGTTTTGATCATGCCTCCCAGTGCCCTTGCTCTCTTTGGTATAGGGCTTGGCACTCCTATTCTGACCTCCCCCTCCACCTTCATGATGTTACTGGTCATTGCCACATCCATAGTTCCACACTGGGTTCCTTATTGTTAGGAATCCATTAGCTTGGAATCCATAGACAAAATGGGTGACTTTCTCTAAGTAAAGTCTCCCTATGTTGGTCTCACCTTACCAAATACTCCCGGCATTACTGTCTTATCACAAGGGCACTGCTTAGTAGTTGGAGGATTGCTTGCAGCTCTGGGTTAATGCCTCCCTGCCAAGATATACACAATAATATATTCTTTTGTGAGAATAGTTAAATCTAATGTATGCTTTCATAAAGGCAGTAGAAAGGGTACCACACAGATTCTACTGGGAACTGAAAAAAATCATGCATTTGACACATACTAAGGACCTGGCTCCCTCATTGGAAAAAAAAAAAAGGTAATTACAGAAGCAATACAAAAAAACAGTATTTTGTTTATTTTCTTAGAAGACAAAGTTCTTTTTTATATATTTATTTATTTGCAAGCAGAGAAAGAGAGAGAGTTAGAGAGAAGAGAAACAAAGTGAATAGGTACACCAGGACCTACAGCCACTACAAACAAACTCCAGATGCATGTGCCACTTTGTGCATCTGGCTTTAAGTGGGTACTGGGGAGTAAAAAAAATATACAGGGGACTCTCAAGGTACTCACCCAAACTAACAATATGTTTTTAAAAATTGAGTTTTTAAGACAAAATTTACTTTCTAATGTTAAATTTCTAAAATTAAGTTCTCACATCTGAAAACACTGTGGGTTTAAAAATGGTTTCTATCTGTTTATGCTAATGCTATCAAATGGTTATCATTGGACTTATGTAACTTAAAGGTTTAATTTCAGCCATTGTGGCTTCTATCCTCCTATTAGATAAAATATATTGGGATAACTTAGTTAAGCTTTTGTAAAATTTCTGTCATGGATAGAACATAAAATCGTCTTATGTCTATAAGGATCTCTACTATATATCAGGATAATTGATGCCTGAAGTTAAACTAACAACATTGGTTGTCAAATGTTTTCTCTTTCAAAAACAGATTCACTAAGGGTTATATTAGAATTCAGCTGTTCTGATTTGACAGGACCAGACTCTGCTTTATTGTGGGTAATCACAGAGTCTCTATCTAAGATATTATTTTAACAATTGTCTTATTTTGGGTCTTATTTGTCATATTTTGTGTACTTCAAGTCAATTGCCTCTAAATGAACTAACTCTTTAAGACATATTTCCTACTCCAGGATACAAGCTCAAACATTCGAGAGAAATTATTTCAGCCTCTACAATTTGAGTTTCCAAACTCTCCTGGATAATTGGTATGTTTTCAAACATAGATGCTGTCTTGCTGGACTGTTTTTGATCTAATGACTTCCAGGTTAGATCTCTATATTTGGACTTATTGCTAAAATGCTTTCAAAACTATGTTTTGTCTATATTAACAGTCATGAAATATTTTAAAAAATTAAAATGAACCTACTTCATACTTCAGTTATGGCCTAAACTGTTCCAAATAAATAAACTTACAGTTGGACTAGGTAGACTAAAAGTTATGCCATTCTCTAATTAGATATGCCTTATTAGTCAATTTAGATGTCAATGTGGATATATCTATCCTACAAGGTTAGTACAAATTCCTCCCTAAGTGTGCTAATTCCCTGTATAAAAGCCAAATCCAATTGGAGCCATGAAACTAAATAGGCTAATATTTTGGCCTCTCATGTCATAAGGCCACAGACACAGGAGATGATGGGGACAACCCTGAGATGTTGCTACACTGACTGTCTGAGTGTCACCTGTTTTTCTGGACAAGGAAGACAAGGAGATCCAGAAACAAACCAGTGTACAATCAAAAACAGGAGAGTCAAACTGGGACTGATAGTCCTAACCATTTCCTAACTAAGGGAAAACCAAGGTCACCACGACCTGGACTCCTCCTCACTGACATCAATAATGCTGAGGAAGCCACAATGCTTCTCCTAGACCCCAAATCCTCCTTGGAAAGCCATCATGACACCCAAAAAGACATACTTATTTAAATCTTGATTTTATACCAGGTCTTAAACACTCAGAGAGAAATTTATAACCAAGGATATGATAATAACAACTATCAAAAATAAAAAACAAGACTCTAAAACAGGTTGGCTCCTACTCTTAATAGTTCTAATGCTATGACTAAATGTCATAAGCCTCCAACCATCAAAATGGTTTCTAACAGGATGGGATCTAAAATGAATATATGCTGACCAGCTCACACTGCAACTGAAAGGGTTTTATGACACCAATCTCTGTCCCTGACTTGCCCCAGGAAAGATTGCAGGATATATTTTAAATTTTCCCTAGATACAGGGAAGACAAGGTAAACACCTTAACATGCTCAACTTATTTACAGATTTAAATACAGACAGACTGTCATCTAGTATGTTTATTCCTTTCATTGGAAAAGATACTGCTAAGAAAATCCCCTAAATTCTAAATTCAGATGATGGAAAAAAAACCCACAGGGCTCCAAATGCCCTCATATCTGCCCTATGTGACACTTGTGCTGTTATTAAGATTAACTAATATATGTTTTTCTCTTCTTAATAACTCTGTTAATATATGTCATATGCTTTACAAGTCATACAGGAACTGTCTCAGACCATATCAGATGCCATTCAATAAACAATTCTGGGATGGATCTCGAGTTTCCACGATGGACAGCAATCCAACTTCATCAACACTGAACCACTCTACTCTGGACACCCTATATAAAACACTCCCCACTTTTGGGGAAGATACCACACAAAATCTTGGCAATGTAATATATGGCTAATAAGTCTCTCTCTTGGGCCTTAGATAGGGACCCTCCTCCCCTCTCTGAGAGATACCCCAGCTGCCATAACTTTGTGTCCTATTCAGCAGGAAATAGATGAGAGACTTCTTCATCCCCATTTCCAAACAGCAGTTGGAATGTCCTCAAGAGAGGGGAGAAATATGTGAGAGTTTAGGAGTGAGACCCCCACACAATGTTGCCAAGCTCCTCCTTAACCTCTCCCCAGTCAGAGCTTTGCCTTGCCTCTTACTGGATCAAAATGGGTATTGTTAATTCTTGTTTCGTAAAAATATATGTACTTCTTTCTGGTGCTTTTATTTTCTTAAACAAGTATGTACTTTCTGATGCTTTTTTCCCCAAATTCCACACCCCAGTACCCTAACAGCAGTTACAGTTATTTCTTCAGAGGGGGGATTGTGATGGGTCAGACATCTGCAGAGACACCACCCCTTGAGTGGGAGGTGTCTAGCTAGAGCTACAACCTAGGAGCTAAAACTGATTGGTCAGATATGAACCAATCAGCTCTCTCTCTCTCTCTCTCTCTCTCTCTCTCTCTCTCTCTCTCTCTCTCTCTCTCTCTCTGACTCACCTGAGAGAACTTTCCCAAGGACCTTTTATCTTAGCCCTCTCTTCTCCACATGGTAGGCTAAGAGAAGGACCTCTGACTCTTCTGGCCTTAGGAAAGTAAGGCCTACCCCACCCCAGCTAATGGCTGGGGTGGGGGAAGGCTCCAGACTTTTTCCCTCATGAACCTCTCCTTCTCATGATGGGAGCTCCCTGTTATATTTTCTGCTGCTGCTTATTTAGCTGAACAATATAAGTTCTGTTAAACTCTCCACATTTTCTCTCCCAACATTGGTGGCTGGAGAACTCTGTAACTCCCCATGTTCCCTTAAATAATAAAGTCTTCCACTATACCTGTTGCAGTCAACTTTCTAGTTGCTACGCAGAAAGAACCCAAGCAAAAGCGGCTTGTGGAGGAAAGGGCTTATTAGACTTATGGACTCAAGGGGAGACTCCATCCTGGCAGGGGAAACGATGGCATGAGCAGAGGGGTGGACATCACCTCTGCCACAGCACTGGAAAGAGTGTCAGGAAGGTGTGCCCAAATACTGGCAAGGGGAAGCTGGCTTATAACCCCCAAAAGTCCGCCCCCAACAACACAGCTCCATCGAGTTTGTAAAATCTAACTGCCATCAGCTGAGGATCGATTACCCAGAACACATTCATTTGTTTGTGGGGGACACCTGGATCAAATCATGACAATGCTTTAATATCTTATTGTCTATGATTTTAATTCTTTAACTTTGTAGACAAGAACTCGGGTACTCCTTAAACTTTGGTGTGCATTGGAATATTTGCTGGGCATTATCTAAATTCTAACCCCCAGCTCACCCCATTACACTATGACACCCTGACCCCAGATGAGGACAAAGTAGGGGGGGTGTACCTTGGTTCCAAACCCACCTGTGAGTCCCATGACCATGCCCACTGATCCTGACTTCTGGTGGGTCCAGCCCCCAGCCTGCTCCTGCTGCTGAAGGTTTGAACATCCCCTATATTGTGGGGTACCAGAGGATCCTAGCATATGCTAAAACATCACCAGAATGGGAGGAAGCCTAACCCTAAGAATAATTGCTCAGGCCTGCATCTCCCTGTCCCAGTTATTGGTTCCTGACCACACTGAGCTGTTGATCAAAGAGACCCATGAGGTCCCCAAAATGTAACAGATTTCTGTCAAAGCTCTTGAATACCTCTCCCAGGCCTAAGGTAAGACTCTATTGCTGAAGAAATCAGAGTGTCATCCAATAACACCAAGAGATCCTTCTAGATCCAGAATGGTAACCAGCTCCCAGATGGTAGCATGTGTAGCACTGGAAGGTGTTGCATGAGCTGCCAGGGGAAATTGGTCAATGATATTTGGAGAAAGCAGAGACCACCGATATACAATACAGACAGTTGTCACAAGAATGCTGAACACACTGTTATATGGAAGAGACCAGCAAGTCAAGAAATGCTCATCTGTGCAATAGTGATAAGGAACCCTTAACTGGAACTGGGATCCACGGTGGATAGAATATAAGAGCCATGGTGGGAGAAAATAGCCAGAAACATTTCCCCCCTCAGCAACAATAGACAAGTTGGCAGTGGAAACCTGGCTGCCTGTTGTGCTATCCATAACCTCTTACCCCATGGACGATCCAGTATGCCCACAGAGGAGGATACCCAGTGGATTGGGGACAGGGAGGAGGAAATCGGGGATACCAACGTAATATTTACTAATACAATGTATCTAATTTGGACAATAAAAATATCAATTTTTTAAAAACAAAAATTAAATGGGGAAAAAATGATTCTCCCATGGATTCATGTCTTTGGACACTTGATTCCTACCAATGATAATGGTTTGGTAGGCATGAAAGATTAAAGATTTGAGAGGATCATGGTGTCTTGCTCCAAGATTTCATAGAGCCACTAAGGCCAGGCAATATATGTCAGGGTCAGATTCTCTGCAATAAAGCCTGAGAGTCCTTTGTGTAAAGCTGTGAGACCCCAGGATGTTGGGGAATAACCTCCATAGCAGTTTATTATCACAGAACATACAGTATTACCATCACATACACAAAATTATAACCAATGTTTATTGAAAATTGACTTGTCATGCTATAATAAGTGTTATTTATGTTAATGGTGGCAGATAGTAATTAAACTACTGCAGGCCAATCCAAGATGAGGCAGCTCTGACCACCAGCCTGCAGTGGAGATTACCAGCTTTAGATCCAGTGGCATTATTCAGTGCCCTTTCCCTCTCAGTAAAAGGGAGAGGTCAAGGGTGCAACTGATCTCAGAGGAGACAACATGACTACATCCAACTCTTCTGTTGCCTTAGCTTCACTGTGTGCTTTGCAATTTAGTTTTAATTGGCTTCTCCACTTCCTTCTGTCTTTCCAGGCCCCCTGCTGCTCCCTTGTCTTTGGCAACAGACACCTACAATATTCCTAATGCACTGAATCCTACCAACATTGCACCCCCAACACCTCAAACAAAGGTTAATTGGATATTATTCATTATGCAACCAAAAGCATTTACTGGGAACCTATATTTGTTGAGAACTAAAACATGAGGATGTTAGAAAAATCCACTTCCATAATTAGTTAAGCACCAACCAGAATATTAACAGAAGCCTAGAGAGCTTGGAGAGACTCACTCTCAAGGGAAGGAGCAGGACATTTTGCTCAGGACCCTTGGGGCTTCTATTATCATAAAGCTAGACTTTATTTACTCTGTAACTGTAAAACAGTAGGTGGAGGACAGGCACTGTCCACCCCTTCTCAGAGCAGGAGTCTCTTGAGGTTCAGCAAAGGTTATTCTTCCAGCAAGGTGCACTGTGTGCAACTGGTCTTCAGGACACTGTATAGCTCATCCCCAATTGCCACATGCCTATGCCTTCCTTCCCCACCTCAGTTGCTCCCACCCCCAGCCTTTTATTTCAGAGGAGATCATTGTGGGCCATAAGGTCAAGCCACACTCCTGCCCTATATAACATCTGGTCAGCTTCTGGGTATTGGAAGAAAAGGAAAGGTAGCATTCTGGTGAGTGACAACTGTGCTGACAGGTGCTAATGAAGGCAAGGAGCAGTCTGAGACCTCAATCAGAGCCTCTGTCCTCTACTACAGTCTATATGCTGTGGCATCAGAGAAAGTGGCTCAGTTGTGTAGAAAGTAACTATACTGGCCAGTGAAAGCAGTGGTTGGAGTTGAAAGCATGCATTAAGGCTGAACGTGTAAACTCAAGCAATTTCACAATATTGCCTAAAAGCAAGAAGGAACCTCCAGAAATCCTACTGTTAATGCCCATGAGAAAAACAGAGAAGTCAGTCAGCCCTGAAGCACTCAAGTCTCCTCAGTTTACCCTCATTTACAGCCCCATCCTGCCCAGCTGAGATCTACTTTTCACACTTCGGGGGCTCTATCCTCTCTGATGACACATCACCCCTAACCAACCCGCTCTCTGTGCAGCCTAGGGATTCAATAAATGCCACCCTAGGGATTCCACAACATCAAAAACCACAAGAAGACAAAGAAGGTCACCTCCATGAGAAGAGCCCATCCCCAAATAGCCTGTAATAACCCTAAGAGCTTCTCCAGAAGCATCACAGTGAAAGTAAAACACACCACCAGAAGCCTTTGCTCCCCTTGGTTACAGCTCCTATGCCCCTCTCCTTTCCATCCTGATATTCGTGGTATCTAAGCCCAGAAAGCCATTGGCAGAATGACTCTCCTGCTTCTTCTCCATCTGCTGAAGAGAAAGGCCAAGCCAACTGAAGCTATGTACTTCAAGGTGCCCCCAGGTGAGACCCAGGTGAATCCAGGTAATGTGTGCTATGTGGTCAACTGAAGGAGGATTGTTCCTTGCTCTAGTTACCTTCTCATTGCAAGCAGTTGTTCCTAACAGAATCCCTGTTACTCTCTGAAACTCCATGCACTGGACCTCCACTCTAAGCATATTGAGTTTCCAAACTCCCGCCCGAATGGCTCCTTACACCGTGCTTAAAGCATTATAGTGTTTCTCTGGCCTAAAGTTCTAAACCCATCCACATTCTTCCTGCAAACCAGTTCCAAAAGCCTATGATATGCATACAGAAAAGGACATCAGAGATTGTCTCATTTCCAATAGCCTCAGAAAAAAAATCAAATACCTTGGAATATCACTATTGTGATAGATGTGAAAGACTTGTCTAATGAAAACATTAAAATGCTCAAGAAGGAAATAGAGGAAAATGGGAAAAATGGAAAGATGGTCCATGCTCCCTTGGAGTCTGTAAACCTAACAAACCCATTCCTCCACAAGCTGCTTTAGTTTGCGTTCTTTCTGAGCAGCAGTAGAGAAAGTTGACTACAACACAGGGCTTCTGAGGTCCCTCTTTCCTTCTAAGTTCTTTCACTAGAAGACTCCAGTAAATCTGCATTTGCAACTCCTGTGCTTCAGAAGTCCCCTGCTTCTCTCTACAAGGCTAACGCACAGGCCAGCTCTTGGTGAGAAAGTATCTGGCTCCCTGTAAGCACTGTCTCTTCTCAGCACTGACACTGAACAAAACTACTATAGACTCATCAGTGGAGACCTCCCAAGTGGCTTCCAAAATGTTCTTCCACAAGTGACATTAAAATGGTCACAAGGATAAGTGGAGCCCTGGGGTTTTACAAAGCCAAGAGCAACTGGATTGTGTTCTGGCTAGAGGAGCATCAGAGACAGCTGTGACCCAGCCACAGCTGGCCAATGCCTGCCCAGAGGATTGATGTGGGCTAGGGAGGAGATAGGAAACACTCAATCTTATTGTCCCAATATCCCAGAAGAGAGAAAAAAAAACATAACTGACGGAAATGTAATGAAACAACCAAAAACAGATGTTACCAGCTATGGATATTGCGTAACATATCACTCTTACTTGTTCAAATACCACAATTTTTATTCAAATAGAAAATAAGAATATTTTAAAGTATGTTTTCCAATCTATTGTGTATATTACCCTTTAGCCAGCAAAATTTTTTAAAATGTATATTTCAAAATAAACACATTCAAAAACTGCACAACCTAAGACTACATTGAAAGAATAATTACATAGAAATCATTTTAAGTCATGAAATATATCATAGTCAACACTGCAGAAATGCCCCATACATCTTCCCCTGGACAAAATACCCTCAGCCTTCCAGCTCCAGAGGTGACTACCATTCTGGCTTGATGGAACCACTTTCTTGCTTTTTAGTATTCATTTCTCAGGTACTTTCTCTTTGCCTAGTTTTGAGTTTTGTATGATCTAACCATATTGATTTTCATTCTCTTGGCTTCTTCCCACATATGTGTGTAAGATTCATGCATGTATCTGCCCAAGGCTTATTCACTGATTTTCATAGCTATGTGGTATCCCCATTTTATAATATTCCACAACTGAATTATGAACATTGCTATTCCCAGATGTTCACAGGCTGAGGCTATCCCAATAATACTGCTCTGGTTAATGCTGCTTGGAGAAATGAATACCTGCTTCTCTGTAGTATGCACCCATGGGTGGGTCATAGAACTGGCCTGTCATTGTGTTAGCTAGCTGCTTACCAGGTACCAATCTGGTGAGAGTCACACCTTTCATAGGTTTATTCGGCAGCTGGATTGTTTTGAGATAACCAAATTAAAGCCCTTTGCCCATGATTTTGGCTACCTGTTTATCATTTTCATACTGGATTATAAAAATTCTGTATATAAGTGAATCATAAGCCCTTTGTTGGTTATGAGTGTTACATTTTTGCTTATCTTTGTTTCTCTAATGATTAATATAAAATTTATCAATCATTTTCTTTATTATGGATACTTTTTAGGTTTTTAATTGGTTTTTGGTTTGTTTTTTATTTTGTTTTAGTTTTTTGAGGTAGGGTCTTGCTCTAGTCCAATCTGACCTGGAATTCACTATGTAATCTCAAGGTGGCCTGTAACTCACAGCGATCCTCCTATCTCTACCACGTAAGTGCTAAGATTAAAGACATGCGACACAATGCCCAGCTTTTGATGAATACTTTTACTTATACTACATAAAATCTTTACCTATCATGAAGATATTGTTACATCATATTTTCAAATCTTTATTCACCTGAATGGATTTTTGGATGTGGCATAAAGATTGTTTTTTTTTCACATAGAAAATATCTCTCACTGTGGGATGTCATAAAGACTCATATTTTTAAATACTGTTTATCAGGGAGAAATAAAAATAAAGTCTTCCCCCATAACAGACTTGCTACCATCACACCAGTTGGCACATTTGGCCTGGCTGGCCAGCCATAAAGTTTGCAGGGTCCACTGTTGGTTAATACTGTTGATAACTTTTCTCCCCCAACAGGCTGCACAGGCCTTTCCAGCATCCTGACAGCTAGTTAACAGGGAGGAGGCTTCCAGCTGAACTGCAGTTTGATTTCTCAGGGTTAAGCAGCCCAAACATATGGTACCTTCAGCAATAGTGTCTTACCAGCTAGTTCTGGTGGGCAACCAAGGTCTTGGCAACAGTCTTATTTTGAGGGGTGGGGGAATCAGGGGCCTGCCTAAGCAACTCACTGGAAAGATTCACCCCCCTGACATTGAAATTTTCTTTTAACAGTCCAATGGCTTCTGCACATAGCATTATTCATCCTTACAGGGTACTTCTGCCCAAACTCCTGTCATATATATATATATATATATATATATATATATATATATATATATATATATATATAGGTTTCCATATGGCATCATAAAACTTTAATTTTTATTTACCCTCCTCCTCTTCCCAATCCCTTCCCCCAAGACCACTGACTCTATTCCACTCCCAGTGTTCTGATCTTCTACTTATAGCATCAATATTAACAGTAAGAAGAGGAGGAGGGAGAAGAAGAGGAGGAAGAGGAGGGGAATTTTGTGGAGTCATATTAATGACATTCCTTTTATTTCTAGTTTTCTATAAAAATTTTTAAAGAATGATAGTGAATTTCTGCAAATGGGAAAATTTTCATTTTGCTTTTGCTTTAACTGAATAACATTGTGTATCTTCTTTAATCAATCAAGGTGCTGTACCAGTTGGTTTTCAAATGTAAATCCAACTATATGTCCTATGACAAATCCAAATTTCTCATACCTTTTTGCTGATTGGTTGGCTCATTTAGCTTATGTCAATATGGAAAAGCGATATTGACCTAAAATGTTTCTTTCTATGTTGTCTTTCTTGAGTTTAACAAGAAGCCATTGTATCCACCTTGGCAACTTTTAGGAAGAAGGGAGTAGCCAGAACCTCAAAAGGCAAAGGTATGCAATCTTCACATTCCCTTGTTTCCTTTGGCTTTTTTCTGGTGTTCTCATTCATATTCCTCACCACCCCCACTTTCATTGATTCACCCTTTTCCAAATGCTAAGTACAGATGAAGAAGCAATCCAGGGAGTTTTCACTCATTCAAAGAAATGGTGAACTTCCTAAGACCTGAAGCTTTATTCCAGAGGTACAGGAAATGGAAGACACAGACAGCGGTCAGCTTTCCTGCCTCATTGGGTATTGTGGGCTTGGGTAGATTGAGATTTGGGGACATATTGCTCAAAGCTCCCTCCTTGATGCCCTGGGTTCCTATTTTTGCTCTCAACACTGACTTGTAAACTGTGTGTGAGGCCAAGACATTGGCTTGGACAATTCCCTCTTGTCCCAGATCACTGGCAGTTGGTATGCAGACCTCTTGGGCAGCCCTGGATGATGAAACCTATCATACTAGCAGCAAAATGGGACTGAATTCTCAGCCTCCCCTCCCACTTCCTTCCTCTCTTGGAGCCTAAAAGTCTGGCAGGGGGAAGCACGAACAGCAACTGACTAAGAGACACTTTAGAAAAGATGCAGCCACTCCAGCTTCTGTTGGCTTGGATCCTACTCTCTGGGCGTGAGGCAGGTGAGTGACCAGCCTCAACCTCAGAGGCCTGATCCCACTTCACAAGCTGCCTTGGCACATCCTAATTCTGAATCATTGAACAGGTTATTTGGCTCCACACCTCCTCAGCTCTCTAATCGATGGCATGCAAATAGTATTGGTAATGACTATGAAAGTCACATGGGCTGATGTACATGAGAGTCTTGGAAGTGCCTCTGACACATAGAAAGCACTATGTAAATGTCTCTATATAAATGCATTGTGTAGCCCATGTGACAAATCACAGAGATAAGGACAGGCAATACAGTCCCACAAGCTTGTGTCTAGATTCTTGAATACTGCTAGTCGAATGCTGCTGAGGAGCTAGACTCAGGAATGAGGGGAGTTCCCTGAGGAAGAAAGTAGTGAGGAACTTCAAAGACAGTCTATCCTTATAGAATAGCATCTTTCTTTGACAGCTAAGGCTAAGGCTGCCTTAGTGTGGACCAAACATAGTCGTCGTCCCCCCCTTTGGGGAAGAAGCAGCAAACACTGTAAGATCTGAGAGGGGCATGGGTCTCCCTTCAAGCCTTGGAGCCCTCTCCCACAGAATCTGGGCCTCACCAACAGCAACTCCCTCTCCTGCATTAGCTCCCCATCTTTCAGCCTTCTGAAGGCCACCAACCTGGTGCCATTCTGCAGGTTCTCAAGCTCTGAGGTAAGTGCCACATGTTTACTTGCAGGGAAGATCATTGGAGGCCGAGAGGCCAGACCCCATGCCTATCCCTACATGGCATATCTTCTGATCCAGAACCCAGAAGGGCTGAGCTCTTGTGGAGGATTTCTAGTGCGAGAAGACTTTGTGATGACAGCAGCTCACTGCTGGGGAAGGTGAGGAACTCGGGAGCTTCCCAGGGACACATTATCCAGAAGACCTTCTCCTCAGAGCCACCTAAAAGCAATTCTATTACAACTTAAGGGGGAAAAACAGACCAGGTGGGACTAGAAATGGGGAACTAGAAATGAGAACATGATCAAAATGAACAGGAAAAGGGGATGGAAGGTGCACAATGGTCTCAAACTATGAACTATTTCTATTTAATCTAGAGAAGTGAAACTTAAGGACACCATTCTTTGCCATCCTCATCTCAGAGCTGCTGGGAAACAAGGCAGGAGTCAGGCCCAGGTCCCTCCCATTCCCTCCACCCTCTCCAGCCACACTCATGCCTGTCCCTGAGCTATTCATCTGCCCTGCACAGCGGTAGGGCCTTCTATCTACCTCCAGGCCAACTTTTCCTTTGCAGTTCCATAAATGTCACTTTGGGGGCCCACAACATCCAGAGGCCAGAAAGGTCCCAACAACGCATAACTGTGCTCAGAGCCATCCGCCACCCTGATTATGATCCACAGAACATCCGGAATGACATCATGTTGTTACAGGTATTGCCTGTCTGGCTCTCTCTCTCTCTCTCTCTCTCTCTCTCTCTCTCTCTCTCTCTCTCTCTCTCTCCTGTCTCTCTCTCTCACTCTCTCTCTCGCTCTTTCTCTCTCCTCTCTCTCTCTGGCTCTCTCTCACACTCTCTCGCTCTTTCTCTCTCTCCTCTCTCTCTCTGGATCTCTCTCACTCTCTCGCTCTTTCTCTCTCCTCTCTCTCTCTGGCTCTCTCTCTCACTCTCTCGCTCTTTCTCTCTCCTCTCTCTCTCCTCTCTCTCTCTCTGGCTCTCTCTCTCACTCTCTCGCTCTTTCTCTCTCCTCTCTCTCTCTGGCTCTCTCACTCTCTCGCTCTTTCTCTCTCCTCTCTCTCTCTGGCTCTCTCACTCTCTCGCTCTTTCTCTCTCCTCTCTCTCTCTCTCTCTCTGGCTCTCTCTTACTCTCTCACTCTTTCTCTCTCCTCTCTCTCTGGCTCTCTCTCACTCTCTCGCTCTTTCTCTCTCCTCTCTCACTCTCTTGCTCTTTCTCCTCTCTCTCTCTCTCTCTCTCTCTCTCTCTCTCTCTCTCTCTCTCTCTCTCTCTCTCTCTCTCTCTCTCTCTCTCTCTCTCTCGTTCTCTGGCCTTGCTGGCTTCACTGGGTGCTGGACCATGAGGGAGGAAGCAAGGGCAAGGCTCCCAGGGCTAGTGAGAACATGACTGAATTCTGTACCAGGGTCTCTGAGTGTTGGTTGGGGTTACCACCTGAGCAGAAATGCGTCCACTTTTCTTCACAGCTAAGGAGGAGAATCAGGCGGAATCGTGTTGTGAGGCCAGTAGCTCTGCCTGGGACTGGGGAGAGTCTGAGGCCTGGAACCTTATGCACAGTGGCCGGCTGGGGCCGGATAAGCCTAAACAGGAGAACGGATGTACTCCAGGAGGTGCAGCTAAGAGTGCAGAGGAACCAAAAGTGCAGCGATCGCTTCAGCTTCTATACCAACCAGACTCAGATTTGTGTGGGGAACCCAAGAGAGATGAAGTCTGCCTTCAAGGTAAGGGCCTGGAAACCTTTCAGTATTTCCAGGAACAAAGGGACCTGGGCAAAAACATGTCAGCAATATTAGCTTCTGTTCCCACAGCCTTAGCCTGGAGACCAGACCAGGGTGGAATGGGTATTTTCCCTTTTCCGTAATCTCCAGAGGGACAAGGGCGGGGAAGATCACAATACAGCTTCCTAGGGAAGGTAAAGGTACCTTAATGGAATAAGCTGGAAGTAATCATTTCAGCTAGGTCTGAGCTCCAGCAGTTGAAAGACCCAGAGAATTGGCACCTACACACCCATCAGCTGTCCACCTCACACACATAGGAAACTGAAGGAGCCTGCCCACCCTTGAAAGCCAAGAATATAAGACAACAGAGACATAAAAATATAATGTCCTTTTTCCCCTGTGTCCACAGGGGGACTCCGGTGGCCCACTGGTGTGCAACAATGTGGCCCAGGGCATTGTGTCCTATGGAGATCCCAATGGGACCCCTCCAGCAGTATTCACCAGGATCAAGAGCTTTCTACCCTGGGTAAAGAGAACAATGAGACGCTTCAAACTATGGGGATCAGAATGAAACCTCCAATGACTGACGCTGCCTGAAACACAGCCCACCTCCCAGGGATTGATAAATGTTCCATCTAGAGTGTAAATATTTGTTCATTAAAGATAAATTAGTACTATCCTGGCATGTTTGAACTGCTGTAACAAAATACCATATAACAGTGGCTTGTAAACAGAACTTTATTTCTCCCAGGCCTCGAGTCTGGGAAGTCCAAGGTCAGGGCACCAACAGATTCAGCATCTGGTGCTTCCTGGTTCAAAGCCAGCCCTCCTCTTAATGTGTCTTAACATGGCAGGAAGGGCAAGGGAATTCTCTGGGGTCTCTTTGGTAGGGCACTAAACCTACTCACAAGGCCTCTCTTCCAATAAAGGGTTTCCCCTCACTGAGTGGAATATTTGGCCAAATTTAATAGCTGTTGATTGTCTCCCTCAGGCCCAGGCCCCTCCATTGCATAAGTGCTCCTTTCTTGGTTTGCTGTTCTCTGCCAGTAGGAGGTGTGGTCAGCCTACTCATGGCCGCAGACTGTGTTTCATGCCAGTGGTCTGTTTACTCCAGCTGTCGTTGATCTGCTTCCCCTGGCAGCTTGTGTAGTGCCTTCCAGCACTGCACTAACTGCCATCTGGGGGCTGGTTACCATTCCAGACCTCAAAGGGTCTCTCGATGCTGATCAATGGCATTCTGTGATTTCTTCAGCAACAGGGTTTTGCCTCAGGCCTGGGGAGGGCATTCAAGGGCTTTGACAGAATTCTGTCTTGTTTTTGGAACCTCATGGGTCACTTTGGTCAACAGCTCAGTGAGGGAAGGAACCGGTGGCAAGGACCAGGGGTTGTCAGACTGATCAATTATTCACAGGCTTAGACTCTCTCCCCTACTACTCATGGCCCCTCTTGCCAGTTGACGCCCACTACTTGCTCTGTAGGTTACAGTATGCTCGTGAGGATTTTATGTTTTTGAACCTAATTTGGTTTAGCCTCATGTTTAAGCCATTCCCCTCCACCCTTCCCTTACACCTCATTCATAACCTCTCACTTCTTTCTACTAGTCTGCATAGAGAAAACGGTTATCCTGGTTAAGGACCTCATATGAGGGAGAGTATGCGGCATTCAATTCTATTTATACTTTTAAAAAATATTTTTACTTATTCCTTTCCAAACAGAGAGAGAGATTAATGCTTACACCTGGGTCTCCAACCTCTGCAAATGAACTCAGATGCATGTACCCATGTGCATCTGGCTTTATGTGGGCACTAGGAGATGGAACCCATGTCATAATGCTTTGCAGGGAAGTGTCTTGGCTATTTATACTTTTATGTATGCTTGTCACTGTGTGTGCATGTGTACGTTTGTGTTTGTGTACACATGCCAGGGCACTACCTTGAGTATTTTCTTCAGAAATACCAAGAACCTCCTTTGAGACAGTGTCTGCTGTTGGCCCAGAACTCAACAATTAGGCTAGGTTTGGCTGTCCAGTGAGCCCCAGGTATCCCCCTGTCTCACTCTCTCCAACATTGGGATTACAGGAGTGCATCTCTATGCTAGTCATTTAGATGAGCCTGAGATCAATCTTAGGTCTTCCCACTAGTGAGGCCAGTGCTATGCAGAACTATGTCTCTTATGTATGCACAATATTGCACTTGAAAAGTATTTAAGAAGGCTTTGATGGAGATGCTATAGAATGATTGAAGATTACATTGGGAATAAAAACTTCAGCTAAGATTTCATCTTTTTCTAAACAGAACCCCATTCAGCTATGAGACCCTATGATCAACAGAATTACATCACAGATGAACTTTGGTTCATGTGCAAGGATATGTGAGCCATGTTGTGTCTGATTCTTTCTGTTGCTCACTTTATGGGGGACGTGTGATCAAGGCTAGCCTGAGACTAGCGTGTACTCCAGGTCAGCCTGGGCTGGAGTGAGACGCTAGAAAAACTAAAGAAAAGAAAACAAAAATGCAATTCTTCTTGCTAGTAGGTGTGCAGGTGATGTTATCTGTGTTCTGGGCTGGGATTCCGCCTGCCCAGTGCTGGGATTCAAGGCGAGTGTGGGGGTCGACAGGCCTGCCAGGCTGCCAGGCTCCTGACCTGACGCTGCCCTGTGGTCGTCCCTGGCCACCACACCCCGCCTGGACCCAGGACCTTGGCTGCCCTGGAGCGATTTCCAGCGATGTCCCCCACCGGCCCCCTAATACAGCCCAGCTGCCATCCCTGGACGCCTCGCTCCCCTGGACCCTCTGCCTGGGTGTCAGCTACCACATACACTGACCCAGTCCCCTCCCCAACACTAGATCCTTCTGGCCCTGACCCCGTGTGCCTCAGCTGCCCCTGGAGGAGGTCTCCTGCAGCCATGCCCGTCCTGACCTCAGCGCTGACCCTGGCCACCAGGCACCCCCACTACCACTGCACCGACCCTGCCCTGCCGCTGTCCCTGGTGGCCACGACCCTGGCCCTGATCCTGCGCCTGGGCTGCTGCCCTGGCCCCGGACCTGGTCGCCACGCCTCCAGCCCAGACCCTGCCCGGCCACGGCTCTCACCCCGACCCTGCACCTGGGCTGCCGCCGCCATCCTGGCCACCGGGACCTTCCACCCTCCGTGATCCTCGGCTGCTCCTGGTCATCACTCCCCCGCCCAGACCCGGCCCTGCCACCGCCCTGGCCGCCAGGCCACCAGCCTTGACCTTGAACCTGGGCTGCGCGCTCGGGTCCCTGGAGCCATCCCCCCCACCACCACAGGACCCTGTCCCGCAGCTGTCCCTCGTCGCCACGCCCGCAGCCCTGACCCCGACCCTCCGCTGCTGCTGCTGCAGCCGCTGCCACCGGCCTCCACGCCCACCCCCATGCGCTCCCGCCGCCCACTCTGATCCGTGGCTGCCGCCGTCACCCCGGACCCTGATCTCCTCGCCCCACGCCTGGGCCCTGCTCTGTCACTGTCCAGGGTCACCACCCAAGGCCTGGGCCGCCACGCCCCCCGCCCTGAACCTGCCACAGCGCTGCCTCTGCTGCTACCTCGGCTGTCAGCCCCCGCCCCCAAAACCGCACTCCAGACTCTGGTTCCTGGCTGCCCCCCTCACCGCTTCCCCTGGCTGCCAGGAGGACCATCGGTCATAGCTGTTAACAGTGCTTGATGACTTCTGTCCTCTCCACACTAAATGCCCTCATTAGCACCGCTTTCTGCTTTGACAACCAAAATTGTAATATCATCAGCTGTTCACTAGGTGCCAGTATCACCCCGAGTGGAGAACTACTGCTCTGTGCTCAGGGTTTATTTTACAGGTGGAGGCAGTGACTGACAATCAGAAAGTGTATGATAAATAGCTTCGAGTTATGGAATAGATAGTATTTAAAATTATATCTTGTTTGAGGTACTTAATAAAACTCGCCACATGTCTGTCATATATGCTATCTTAAGGCAACTTGAATAACGGCTGTAAAGTGAATAAAATAAAATATTTTTTGACGTTAAAAAAGATTTTTTTCCCCCTAAACACAAATCTCTTTTGCAAGCTCAAATAGCAGCCATAGGATCCTTCTAGCAAAATCTGGGACATGATTATCTAAAGGGTGTGCATTCTTCTAAATAGTATCTAAACTTGTTTTAATATTATTCCTCAAATATTTAAAACAATTATTATGGAAATGAAATAAAAATCCTTTTTATATTTTAAGTATACTTTGACAGACTTGGGGAACGGATATCGTTGACTTCATTACGATTGTCCTATATATGTCCATAAGAAAATAAATTTTGAGACTGATACAGACGGCCCACGGAGGAGGATATCCAGCTGACTGGGGATGGGGAAGGGGGGCAACGAGGAATTGGGGATAACAACTCATTGTTGGCCCACTAAACAATGTAACTCATTATGGACAATAAAGAAAAAAAGTTTTAAAAAAGAAAATAAATTTTGAGGAACTTTTATGGTGAACATTAAAGCATTTATGATTTGTTTAATATTTGCCTACGTGTAGCCTTTGAAGTAAAATTAAAATAAAGTACTTAGGAATGTCTAAAAAAGGTATATGCCACCATGCCAGTCTTTACCCTTTCTTTTTAACATGACAATGGGTTATAACTTTTTTTTGCTTATTTGACTCATGAAAGTTCATCTGATATTTTAATTCACTTAAGCAATGAGGATGATTAGGTATCCACACAAACCTTCATCATTTACTCATTTTTTCTAATATCTTCATGTATTTAACATGTCGTGAGGAAAGTACTTTACACATTAAAAGATCAACGTATTTACAGATATTCCATAAATGTTGTAATTACTATTTTCCTTGTTATTTGCACTATGTTTTAAATAAAATTTAAGAACTATGTATGCATAAATTAAATTTTTATGTTTTCAAATCGCTTCTGCCATTAAGAAACCTAAAACGTTTTTATATAATTAATGACATTCATAATTCAAAAACAGATTAATAAAAAGGCATATTATTTAAAACTCTCAGCATTTTAACCTGACCAAATAATACTGGTTGTAGAAAATCTATATTGAGTTTCCAGTGCGGAATTTTAAAGAAATTATTTTCAAATGTGTCTATTTCTGCAAAAAGCATTTTACTTTAAGGGACGACAGTGACCACTTTCTATGGGACCACATCACGGCCCTCAGAATGCTAAGAATAAAGATACCACTGCTGCGTCTCCAGAAGACAGCACAGGGAATTCAATGAGGATATGGATACAGTCCTGCTGGAATTCCCAGAGAACATTGATGGAACTTCTCCTGGATTCTGTAACCCTGAAAGAAACCCTTTCTTCCCTTCAACTATCTCCGGGATTAGCGCCAGCAGTGAAAAGTCAGTGCAACACCACCTTAAATTCCCATAGCTGGATTTCATAGGAATTTGCTTCCCTTCACCCCAGGAGCACATTACCCACCATTGGGTTGATGTCTCCAGCTGAGGTCCAGCACGGAGATTCTCTACAGCAATCCTCTGCCCTGTTGCAGTGGGTGGGGGAAGGGTGGTAAAGTGACAAAGGTCTCACATTTGGGAGCCAAGAACAAGTTCTAATACTGCTGCAAGTGAATTGAGATCAATTGTAAGTAGTCCTACCCTTCCTTTGGCTCTTATAGTCTTTCCTCTTCTGCAATAGACCCTGAGCCTCAAGAAGCGTGATAGAGATGACCCAGTGCTGAACACTCCACTGTCATTTCTTCTCAGCACTGTGGTGTCTTTTGAGCCATCCCAGTGGTCACCAGCATCTGAAAAAGAGAAGCTTCTCTAGCGAAAAGTGAGAGCAGCATTATTATATGGGTATGCTCATTTTTTTAAAGTGCTTATAAGGCAGTTTGGTGGGCATAATATATATATTTAGCCAGACAACAGCAGGTGTTACTCTCCTAGGGTTAATGACCTTCCCCACCATAGGCTTTTGACTAGGTCTTCAGTATCAGGCATGCTTTCTCTCCCGTGGAGCAGGCCTCCAGTCCAAATAGAGAGCAATTGGTTTCCCCCACAACAAACGTGCCACTATTGCCCCAGTTGGACCATTTGGCCTGGCTGATCCGTCTTAAGACTTGCAAGGTCCACTGCTGTTCACCACCGTTGATGACTTCTCTCTCCCATAGGACTGCATACAGCCACAGCTCTTTCTAGTTTTCTGTCAGTTGGTTAACAGGGAGGCGGTTTCCAACTCAGCTCCAGCTTGATTTCTCAGAGACCTGCAGCCCAAACATATGTGGTCTTCAGCAATAGAGTCTTACCATCTCATTCTGGTGGGAAACCAAGAGCCTTAGCAATGGCCTGTAATGACAATTATATTTTTGTCAGTGAAAACCACACAAACACAGACAAACTTCCTTCCCACACAATGGTTAAGTACACACAGAGATGCTCTTGACTTTGTTTAGAGCAAGAGTCATAACCCATTGTGGTCCAAAGACAAAAGCCACAGCGAGCAGGAGTGGTACACTGGTACTCAGGAAATTCTGAGATCATAGGACTCTCTGTGTCATGGTTGGGGTGGAAGTCCAGCCCAAGAGAGACTCCCAAAAACTCAAGGAGCAATCTTTTCCAGAAATATGTGACAGATGCCAGAGATATAAAAACCAAAAGCAGAACTTGTAAAAACACTGATGGTTCTGTGTGACATGTTTTTATGTGATAAACATCTGGTATGGGGGAAACATTATAATCTAGTATCTTTGGCGTTTCTTTATTCACAAAATCTCAGGAATTTTATTTTAGCAGATATCTACATACACTACACAAATATTTATAAATATTTTATGCATTTATTTGCAAGCAGAGAGAGGAGAGAGACTGAATGAGCACACCAGGGCCTCCATCTGCTGCAAACAAACTCTAGATGCATGTGCCTCTTTGTGCACCTGGCTTTACATGGGTACTAGAAAATCAAACTAGGGTCATTAGGCTTTGCAGGCAAGCGCCTTAAACACTGAGCCATCTCTCCAGCCCTGACACAGATATTTTTGTTGAGAATTTGCATGCATGAAAATACCGTAATTCAGTTATAATCCCCTCCCCTTACATAACTTCTTGTGTCCCACTCCCCCACCCCGTTCCACAGAAACCCCTCCTCTTTCTGTCTATTCTTCTATTTGATGCTCCGTTATTTCCCACCCCTCCATCATCCAAATTAAAGTATTATGGACTAAATATTGTGCAGGTCTGGTAGAGACAAAGAAACCTCAAAGTGGTGCTAAAGGTCATGAATGCACCTGTCACTTCATAGACCTCCTTACTACCTTCTGGCTCTTACATTCTTTCAGTGATGTTTCCTGGGCCCAGGAGGGTGAAACAAAGATTTTTTTATTTAGTGCTGTGTTCTCAATAGCCTCTTATTCTCAGCACTTTGATGAGTTTTGAGGGTCCACAGCCATCTGCAAAAGGAACCTTCTCTGTACAATGGTGATGGCAGCATTCTCTTGGCCACCTGCTCCACAATGATCCCTGAGCCCTGACAGCTCTGATGGGGATGTCTCACCCAGTGCAGAACTCTCAACTGTCACTTATTCATGGATCATGGATCTCACCAGAAATCTTGGTTATCTGAAAAAGAAGCTTCTCTGACCAAAAATGAGTGTATAAACATGTATGTTTAAAGGGCAATTTGATGAGCACACCATATAGCCAAAGAACTGTAGGAGTTACCCCCTTAGTTGGCATGCCACTATTGCACCAGTTGACGCAATACATCTTACCTGGCAGGCCAGCTGGCCACACAGATATTAATTAATTATCTCAACATTGCTAAAACTAGTTATAGTTTGCAAGTTGGAGGAAAAAGCACGGATAAATTATCATAATACCAAGATAATCATATTCCCTTTAAAATCTCCGGAGAATGGAAATGGGAAATTCCAGGTTTGATTTCATAGCAGACCCAGCAGGTGCAAACTTAACATGAAGACTATGTCCAGCTTGTCATTGTGTTGTTTCTTTGTTTCAAACCTCATTCCTGAACCACTTTTTTCCATTTTCATTATCTGTTTGTGTACGTGAGTATCGGTGTATGACTGGGTGTGTGACGGTTTAGGATAACATCAGGGTTTGCTCCACTCAAATAAAGATTCTGTCTCTTTTTAGAAGGAATCTCAAAATCTGAAAAGCGACAGAATCTTTATTAATGCTGTTGCTTATAAACTTCCAGATTCCGATGGCTTGGCCTTCCATGGAGGGTTACAGACATGTATGCCATTTTGTGTCCAGCGTTATACAGGCAGTGAGGAGGATCAAACTTTGGGTAGGCAAACTTGCAAGCAAGTACTTTTAGCCACTGAGCCATCTCCCCAGATACTGGGACGTCTTCTTGCATCAATATTAAATTATAAGATTACCAAGCAGGGTAATCTAAGATTTCAGGTTGACTCTTGGGAATCTAAGAAGAAAGATACTATTTAATTTACATTCAAAAGAGAAGTCTCAAGCACCCATATATATAGAACTCTTGTATCAAAAGTTGGTTCTTCACCAGGGACAGAAACAGGAAGCCAGCAATGAAAGAGCTGACACATCACAGTTAGCTCTGAGGGAACAGATTCCCTTAGTAGGTGGGAAACTCCGATGAATGACACTTTGTGTCTACTCTCTTTATCTCTTTTGTGTCCATAGCTGTTTTAGTTTAAGCTATTACCCAAGAAATGGAAAACACTAGTGTTGATATCAGAGTGACAAATCCTTCCTCTAAAGATCTCCTGCTCTGTCACTTCCTTATCTCCTAATACTGCTCTCAGTACCCCATCTAAATCTCCCCTCCTCAATCCAAGCCTCAATAGTTTTCAAAACTGTCAAGATGTTAATAGATGATCCAGCTTATCTCTAGGGAGTCTTAAAAGAGATCTGTGATTAGCAACTTTGAAGTTACAAAAAAAAATGGGGGGCTCTGGAAAAAAGTTAAGCATTTTGTAGAGAGACGTATTGGATGGATAGATGCTGTTTTGGGAAGGATTAAAATCCCTAATCAAAAATTGAAAGTATGGAGGCACCGAATGACAGCTCTTAGAGGCTGGAACAAAGGAAGGCTCCCTGTCTCCTAATGCCAAATCCTGCATTTGACCCTTTCTCCCTTCTGAGAGGAATATTTCTGTGGAGAATTTGGTCATGCTCACCAGCAACTAACAGCGTGCTTCTTGTACATTTACCACAGAACACTCTGTGAGAGGAAAGAAGATATGGTGAAACTTCAGTGTGGGGGGGGGGAAAGAGACAGACAGACAGACAGACAGACGGACGGACGGACGGACAAAGAGAATGTGCATTTGGGCAGAAGGGCCCTGTGGAGTTGGATAATGGTATACCCAGAAGCCAAATGTTGTAACAGAAAATTTTCAGTTGAATGTTTAGGATACCTCCCAGTGTGTTACTGGTCAAGAAGTCCCATGAGGCCCCAAAACAATACAGGATACTGCCAAGGCTCTGAGTTGACCACCACATCTGAATTGTAAACCATATTTGTGAAGACACCACATGCATTAGTTGCAGGATAGTGAGAAATAAAGCTAGAACTCGACTGACTAGCTGTCATACTGCAGGAAAGTGCTATGTAGCCAGCCCACTGGGGGGCAAAGTCATCAACAGTCTTCACAAGCATCTGTGGACTCTACAAGCTACACACTAGTGGCAAGGCTGCTGAGGCAGTCAACAGCTGGTGTCAGATTGGATTTGAAGCCTGTTCCAAGGCAGGGAATCCATGCCTAATACTAAAAACTATGGCTTGGAAAGTCATAAGCCATAGAGGGAAAGCCACTACTGTTGCTTGGCTAAATGGATATAATACACTCACCAAATCGCCCTCTAAATACTTACGATTATTCATATATATATATATATTCATATATATATATATGGCCCTCGTTTTTGGTTAGAGCAGTTTCTCTTTTCAGATGGCAAAGACTACTGTGGAGACTCAAAATTCATTAAAGTGCTGAGAAGAAGTGATAGTTGACTATCTAGTACTAAATGAGATATCTCTATCACAACCCCCAGTGGCTCACAACTATAGCAGAAGAGGCGAGAAAACAAATGTAAGAGCCAACGAATGGAAATGAGTGTTTGGAGTGCTACATTCCAGATACAAAGTGGTCATTGCATTTAAACTTCCAGTGGCTATCATTACCTGCAGAAGACTTGCATGGTGTTGGGCACATCAAGAGATTTTCATGGATGATGGAATGGGAAGACATCAAAAAAGAGGGAATGCACTGAGGAGGGCCCTCAGTGGCTTGGGGACAGGGAAGAGGGAGATGGGGGTACCACCACAAGACTTTCTCATACAATGTATCTAATTATGAACAATAAATAAGTTTTTAAAGAGGGAATGGTAGGAAATAGAAGGCTTATTGGGGAAGATGGTGTAAGTGGGGACAAAAGAGTTTTGGGGAGAAAATTACATAAATTTTTAATGAAGTTTCTTTTAAGAAACAACAGCAAATGCTGTTGAGGATATGAAAGAAAAGGAATACTTTTTCACTAGTAGTGGAAATATAGATGGGTGAAGGTTCTTCAAATACCTAATTGCTACTGTATTCCCTAGCCTAAGTTTTCACAAACACCATTTGCCATATGATCCAGCTGTACCACCCCTACCCCTATGCCCAAAGGGCTTTATATCCTCCAACAGAGATACGTGCACAGCTAGGAAATCAACTGATGACTGATTGATCAAAGTGTGATATATATGTATATGCATGTATCTATACATTAATATCGATACACAAATACAATGGAATGAAATCTACATGTTAGATATGAAATCATGAAAATTACAAGAAAATAAATGGAACTGGGAAAAATATACTAAGCAGAGTAACTCAGGCCCAGAAAGACATAATCAATCCTAACTTTTGATACATGTTTGCACATAAAGGGATGCAAGAGTGGGTACAGACTATGAAACTAGATAGGGAACCATGAAAGGGGGAAAGAGGGTAATGAGAAAGGAGGGTGCTGAGGGCATGAAGATGCATGTGGCACACAATCAGGAAGAAGGCCGTGGGGAAGGGAGGGCACCTGAGGGGCTGGTGGAAGTGAAGAGGGGGAGGGAAATAATAACAAATGTGATGGAAACATACAATATTGGGACCTAATACTTTGTATGCTAAGAAAAAAGAAAACAAGAGTAGTCTGTGACTTACAGCTTTCTTTCATTGTTTTCTATTCTAGCACAGCCGCACCAGGCACACATTAACACTCACACAAATGCTCGTGATTAACACGTTTGCATCTCACTGAGTCACTGGAACCACTGCTCCCTGACGTCGATAATCATGGGCTTCAAAGAGAATGGGGAATCTATTGCATGCAAGGGCCCAGCTGCTCAGGGTGCTCCTCTCCTGATCTAGTCCACAGAAGTACATGGATGGCCTGGTCTGATGAACACACGGGGGCACTAGAGACCATTTGGCAAGCCACGATGCCCTTCTCCTGGTAGCGCTCCCACTTCCCTGTCCCAGGTTTCCACAACCATCATTTGCCATAAGATGCCACCCTCTGGCACAAACTGAGGTCATTCTGTGGTCAGCTCGTTTATATCCTAGCAATAAAGGGCCCTGGGCCATGTTCTGGACTAGGTCCTACAAAATTAGTTTAAGTGTCTACCCAAAGCACTGGACCTACATACTGCCCATCACTCCCAGGCCCCTTCTGCTCACAGTTTCTTAGACCACCTTCCTACTGTGCCCTCTGGGCTTAGCTTCCCTTGTGTGAGAAGGGCAGGAAGACGCTTCTCCATTTCACAAGTTGAAATGGTTATGAGGAACGGTCCAATTGCTGGGGTGGTGCTGGGCCCTGGTTGTATAATAACAAGCACAACAAACGCTTAGTGCCTCAGGATGGAGGTGATGTCATTCTGCATTCCGCAGAACCATGGACATTGTTCCCAGTGTCTTTTAAGATAGAGATGAGAGTGAAAATCCCATTGAAAGGTTCCAGGTCTGACATAAATACAGACACACACACACACACACACACACACACACACACGGAGACACTCAAAAAGATGCTAGTGTTTAGTGCAACCATTGCTAACTAATTCACACAAAAAAAAATGGAATTACCAGGGGGCAATAGGAAAGCAATATTTCACAGGTTCAGAGGTTCTATATGGAAATATGGAAAATAACTAATATGAAAGTTAGTGACAGCTGTACAACATATCCAGGACCAGGAAAAGAGGTGCCAAGTCTGGCTGATGTGACATCACAGCAGTGACCCCAGTCCACCTTTCTCCCTGGTAATCATGATATTGAAACAACTGGGGGTGAGAGTGATGAGGAGACACTCTGAAGAGAGGGCTGGACTGGGAAGGAGAGGATGAGTTTGGGCACAAGGGAGGAAGCCATGGGGGAATGATCCACTGTCTCAGTTTATACTATTTGGGTATATTTTATGGGAGAATATTGTTGCATCCAACAAACTTCAGAACTGTTTTATTAAGTAGAAACTTTGTATGGATACATCATGTGTTGGTACCATCATTTCCCTCCTCCCTGCCTCCACTCCACTGAGGGCCCTGCTCAGTGGGATTGCTGGGATTCACCATGGGTTGTGGGTTATGAGTTGTGAGAGCAAGGTCAGTCATTGTGGGGGGTGGGCAATGTCTCTGGATATTTCCTCCCACCCTGTGGCTCTAAGAATCATTCTGCAAGAATTCCCTGAGCCATGGTGGGAGAAATATCAGAATTTTTCACTCGTTATTTTTATTCATTTTTGTCTTCGCCTTCTGGAACTCCCATTGCATGTATATGGTATGTGTTGTCTCACACATGGCTAGGCTCCATTTGTTTCCTGCCTTCATTTTCACGAAGTTCTAAGGCAATTATACATTTGTCTGTGAAAACCTCACAAAAGCCAACAAACGTCCTTCCCACACATGGGCAAAGCTCACACAGATGCTCCTGTATTTATTCAGAGCAATAGTCATAACTCAGTGTGGTCCAAAGACAAGAGCCACAGGGAGCAGGGGACAATGTTAACTGGTCCTTAGGAAACACTGAGAAAATAGGACCCTGAGCCATGTATAAAGTGGAATCCCAGCCCAAGAGAATGTCCTAATAACTCAAAGAACAATTATCTACTAGATTAATGTGGCATCTATCAAAGATATAACGAATCAGCAGCGGAAATTGTGAAAACACTCATGGTTCTGCATGACATGATGATGCGCTTAAGTGATAAACGGCTACAGAGGTAACACTGAAATCTACATTTGGCATTTCTGTGCCTATAAAATCTCATGAATTTTACTTTACCAGATACTTACATGCACCATACAGATATTTTGTTGAGAATTTTCATGCATGAAAATACTGAAGCTCAGTCATAATCCCCTCACCTTACCTTCTTTTCTCCTCAGTCCCTGTCCCCGTACCTCAAAAGCCCCTTCCCTCACTGACTAGACTTCCTTCTATGTTGATGTCTCTTCATTTTTATCTCTCCTCCACTATCCTTGTCAAAATATTGATTAGCTCAATATTGCATAATTCTTTCAGATAACAAAATACAACACCCATCTTAAGGTCATGAATGCATGAATCACTTCATGAACAGAAGATAGGATCCAAAGTCCTTCCTGCCACTCTACTGCTTACACATTCTTTCTGCCCTCTTCACCAATGCTCCTTGAGCCTAGGAGGGCAAGACAGTGAGGTCTCATCTAGCACTGAGCTCTCAATAGCCTCTTATTCTCAGTACCTTGATCAGTTTTGAATCTCCCCGGCCATCTAGGAAAACAACAAAAGCTTCTCTGGTCAATGGTGGGAGCCGCATTAATGTTCTTCTGACAAGCTCCTCCACAAGGTTCCTTTACCCCTGGTAAGTGTGATAGCGATGTCTCATCCAGTGCAGATAACTCAACTGTCACTTCAAAGCACCATGACAAGTCCTGGATCTCCTCAGAAGTCAACACAACCTGCAAAAAACAGCTTCTCTGAACAAAAAAAAGAGTCCTAATCTATAGACAAATAAACAGATATATTTAAGGGAAATTTTATGAGCACAACATATCCTTTAGCCAAGGAATATCTGTAGCTTCCTCCCTAACAACTGTGACCTTGAAGCCACTGAATTTTGACTGGGTTTTCAGAGCCATGCATGAGTTCCTTTCCACGGAGTATGACTCACATCCAGAGAGCACTCAGTTATCTCCAGAGGTGACATGCCACTCTTGTTCCATTGAACACAACTTACCTGACAGTTGACTGCACAGATATTTAATTATCCCAACATTGATGGAAGCATTCATCGTTTGCAAATTGGAGGGAGAAGGATGAGGAAATTAATTAAATATCAATGTAATAATAAGCCTGTAATACCCCTTGGCCATAGAACAAAAATGAGTACATTCCAGCACATTCTGGTTTGGTTTGATAACTGATCCAATAGAGCTGACTTTGCACACAGACTATGTCCAGCTTTACACAATATCCAAAATTCTGTTTTTGAACTCTAATTCCAGAGGCATTCACTTTCTATTTTCATTATTTATTTGTGTGGTAACGTATATATGTGTGTCTTTGTGTGTGTGTGGAGGTCAGAGGATAATGTCAGGATATCTCTCCTTCCATATTTTGAGACAGGGGATCTCTTAGCTGCTTGAGAGCTTCCAGATTCTCCTGGCTCTGGCACTACTTCCTGTAGGGATATTGTGATTATATACAAGTGTGCCACTTTGTGCCAGCTTTATGTGGGCACTGAATAGGGTCAATTTTGGGTATGTAGGCTTGTGAGCAAGTACCTTTAATTGCTGAGTCCACCAGGTAGCCCCAAAGATCTTCTTTCATCTGTATTAAATTATAAGATTTCCAAGCAGAATAATCTAAGATCTCAGGTTAACTCATGGTAAACTGAGAAGAAATTTATTGGAAACTTCACATTCAAAAGCTAACAGTCTCCAAGCACCTCTACATACAGAACTCTTGAAAGTAGAGGTGGTTCTTCACCAGGGACAGGAAGCCAGCAATGGAAGAGCTTTGCTGCATCACAGTCATCTCTGAGGGACCAGATTCCCTTAGCAGGTGGGACAAGAATGAGTGAAACTCAGATGAGTGACAGAGCTTTGTGTCTACTCTCTTTGACCCTTGTGTGCTTTGTTGCTGAGGTGATAAAAACCCAAGAAATAGAAAGGACAATATGATTATTTGAGTGGCAATTCCTTCCTCTAAATCTCTCCTACTTTGTTATTCCATTATCATTGAACATTGTTACCAATACCCCACTACCACTTCATCCTAAAACTCTACTGTTCAACCCATGCCCCAAGAGTTCAAAACTGTCAAGATTACCTGCCTGGGCTAAAAGGTAAGACCCTATTGCTGAAGACACGACAAGCTGCCAACACTGAACATTGAGAGATCAATCTGGAATCTGGAAGGAAGCCAGCTCCTGATGGCTAGCCCTCATAGTGCTAGAAAGCACCACATGAGCTTCTGGAGGAAAATGGCCACCAACACTGTGAACAAACAGGAGATCCTACTAGATATTAAATCAGCCATCCAGAGATGTACACACCTGTGCAATAGTGGCACTCAGACTAAGCAGGTAACCAATGGATCTCTGATTGGATAAGAGACATGCTCAATGGGAAGGAACTCATACCTGGTACTAGGAACCAAGTCAGAATCTGATGGAGATGAGGATTGTGGAATCCAGTGAGAAGCTTCCACTAGTCTTTGGCCAAATGAGAGGCTACACCCATCAAAATCTCTCTCAATTAACTGTGCTTATCCCCTTTAACCCACACTGCTCTCACTCCTCCTTGGAGAATCTGCTCTCTCTTTTACAGAAGGCAGCAAACACTGGAGAGAACCAAAATCCATCAACATGACAAGAAAAGATAACTGACTCCCTATCATGAATGAGACACCTTTTGCACATCAGCCAGGCTCCAGGTGAAACAACAGAGGAATTGGCGAATTAAGCATGAGTGCTGCTCTCACAGTGAGCCTGACAACCTGTGCCAGGGAGATGACGATAGACACTGAGGACACTCAAAATGTATACAAGCAGAAATACAGAAGGTGCTCTTGCTTAACACTGAAGTAGACTTATAACATACCTACCAAGGCTCAGAGAACATTGCAGAAGAGGTGGCAGAAAGAACGTAAGAAATACAGGGTGTGAAGGAGTATCCAGAGGCATTGCTCCCCCAGTGCCCCCAACACAATGACTGACTGCTCCTCTCACAACTCATAAACCATAACCCCACAGTGAATACCAGTAACCCCACTGAGAAGGGCCCTCAGTGAAATAGGGGTGGGGAGAAGGGGAATGGAACCAACACATGATTTGTTCATACAACAAAATTTCTAATTTAAAAAAAACTGTCAAGAAGTCAAAAGATGACTCAGCTTGTCTCTATAGTGTCTTAAGAGATACCAGGGTTTGGCACTTTCAAGTTTACATCAATAAAGGTCCTTGGTCTCTCGAAAAAGAGTAAATCTTTTTTATCCTGGACAAAGAGATGCTATTTGAGGAGGGAGAAAGTTTCCTAATCAAAAATTCAAGACAATGAGGCACCATATTGAGCTCTTAAGGATTGATGAAAGGGAAGGAGTATCCCTACATGCTTAATAGCCTACAATAGACTTAAGCTCAAGCCCTGTAATAGACTCTCTCCCTTGTGAGAGGAATATTACAGTAAATAATGTGGTCCTGCTCACCAGACTGACTAACAATATGCATCTTGCACATTAACCACAGACCTCTCTGTGTGTGGGGGGAGTTATTGTGAAAACTCAAATGTTTAAGATCACAAAGGAAATCTGTGGTCACTGACCCTGACCCTCTTTCTTCACCCAGGGGTTGAAAAGTAGCAAGGGGAAGGCAAGTGGACCATCCTGGACCTGGTCGGACCTTTGGAGAAGATGCTCCCACTCCTGGTCTTCGTGCTGGCTGTCC
>PVHP010007741.1:0-55605 GCA_004024765.1 Zapus hudsonius | reverse complement strand
CACAGTCCTGTGTGGTTTGGCCTCTAGTGTTTGGCTAATGTCACAAGTTGATCCAGGCTGAGGCTATGACCTTGTGCGTACTCCGTCAGTACTAACTGAGCTACATCCCAAGTCCCTTCTCCTCTTTCTTGGCCTTTTCACCATGTAAACGGTACTATAATCCCTCCCACCTTGTCTCTTCATTCTTCATTTATCTACCTGTCTCCCCTCCCTCCCCTGACAAAGCTGCTGGTTGGCGCCTTCATACAAAGTTCTGTTTGAATAGGTATGCTGTGTGTGTGTGTGTGTGTGTGTGTGTGTGTGTGTGTGTGTGTAATACCACATGTCTCTGTGCATTTATATGCACATATGTTTTCATTATATTCATTACATTTACATCTCTGTCAGCCTTTTTGGTATTTGCATTTTATATCATTCCCTATCTTTTTAACTTTCCAACTCTGTTGTATTTTATATATGTCTTGCAAATGCTACAGAGCTAAATCACGTTTTATGCTTGTTCTGACAGGATGACTGAGTGGGGATATTTAGTTCACTCATATTTAATGTCCTCTCATCAGGTTGGGTTTAAACTCTTATTTGGTCTTCTTTTGTTCTCTTTCACTTCTTACCTTCTTTCCTCCTTTCCTGCTTCTGAGTTTATGCATTCTATTTATGTTCTTTTAGTGATCCCGCTGGAAGTCAGAGCATGTACATTTTACTCATAAAAGTCTAAGGTTACTTTATAAATACTTGTGTTCTTCCTGAATGACACTGTGACCTCAGGCCACTGTGACCCCACTTGCCTCCCTCCTGATTAGAAGCAGTGGTTATCATACTCCTGAGTTTTAACCTACAGGCATAGTTGCTATTTCATTTACCTGATTTATTCTCATTCTTCTCTGTGCTTCCTTCTCGTAGCTCATCTTTCCTGGAGAACATCTTTACAGTTTCTTTTTTTGGCATGTTTATATATGTGTAGTGTGCATGTGAATATTCATTTTGTATGTATGTGGGCAATGTGTTGTGCACATGTGTATACATGTATGTGAGGCCAGAGGTCCATGTCAAGGTTGTCTGTCATTCTTGACCATATTCATTGAGACAGGGTCTGTCGCCAATTTGTCTAGGGAGCCGGTGACCACCAGGATCTGGTTCTACCTCCCCTGTGCTGGGTGAATATCAGTGGCTTGTATTTCACGTGGGTGCTGGGAATCAAACTTAGTTCTTCCTGTTTGTACTTCAAGCGTTTTATCAACTGAGCCATCTCCCCAGCCCCTAGGATTTCTTTTAGTGACTGTCTTCTGTTTGCAAATTCTGTTTTCATCAGAAAATGCCATCATTTTCTTCCATTTTTAGATGTTTTCCCTGAGAATCTGATTCTAGATCGGAGATTATTGTCTTTGAATACATATCCTGTTGTCTTTACCCTCCACTATTGCTGTGAGGAAAACCACAGCAAGTCTTTTGAAAGTAATCTTTTCTCCTTGACAACTTTCGAGGTTTTTGCTTATATAATTTTGTGAAGTTTATTGTGATGTGTGGAGGAGTGAGTTTCCTTTCACTTTCTGTGTTGGCGAGCAGACAGGACATTGCATCTTGTCACAGCAGCAGGGAAGCAGCAGCAAGAATGAGCTTCTGGCACCAGCAAGGGGACTGGATTCTAATCCTAAAGCCCACCCCGAGTGACACACTTCCTGTAAGGCTCCACCAACCGGAGATCACGTAGGAGGCTAAGTCACAAACACGTGAGGCTACGGGAACATTTTATATCCAAACCACCACACTAATAAATAAAATAAAAATAATCATCGTTAAAAGATAAGTTATAGGAAGGCATTGATCCCTATGATGATGATGCCCTTCCCCAAAAGGAACAGGACGTTTTCCAGCTCTGCCAGGTGCCTAGGGAGAATTCTTGGCTAGTTTAGGGCTTGTTTGTGCTCTGTGCAGGTAAAATAAATTTGCAAATTCTTACTAGGGGTGTCTTTATTCTCCCCCTGAACAGTCTCCTTGAGTTATTCCTTATTTCCCTTCAATTCTCTTTTCTAAGGCCTCATTGGAGCCTTGCCTGATCACTGGATATCAGTTAAGATTCCTGTGGCATATAGTTTTCTGATCCCATATTGTTTTGTTCATAGAATTTTTTTTTAAAAAAATGATTTACGTGAGAGAAGAGAGTGAGAGGGTGTATGGGTGCACCAGGGCCTCATGCCACTGCAAACAAACTGCAGATTCTAAATGCGTGCACCACTTTGTGCATCTGGCTTTATGTACCAGAGAATTGAATCCAGGCTGGCAGGCTTTGCAAGCAACCATCTTTAACCACTGAGCCATCTTCCTTGCCTGTTCATAGCATTTTTCACCATGTAGCATGCTCTCTGCTTGCGTGTTTATTTATTTATAGATTTTTTGTTTAGTAGTATTATTAATTTTTGAGATAGGATCTGACTCGAGCCCAGACTAACTTGGAACTCACTTTGTAGTACAGGCTGCTCTTAAACTCATGGTAATCCTCCTACCTCAGCCTCCTGAGTGCTGGGATTAAAGGTGTGAGCCATCATACCCATTGTTTATAGATTTTTTAAGAATTACTTTATTTTATGTGTGATGTGTACTTGTGTTTGTGCATGTTCATCTTTGTGGACACATACGTATGTGTATTCATGTGCCCATGTGTGTGTGTAGGGCAGACGGCAACTTTAGGTCGCATCATCAGGTACACTATCTCTTTGTGAGACAGGGTTCCTCAATGGCCTGGAGCTCATGAGTTGGGTTACATAGACTCCAGGGTTCCTTTTGTCTTTGCTTCCCCAGTGCTGGGATTACAGGTAAATGCTGTCACACCTAGTACTTTTACGTGGGTGCTAAGGGTCTAACTCAGGACCTCATGTCTGTAAGGCAAGTACTTTATTCATTGGTCTATCTCCTCAGCCCCAGATTTTTATTTTTTAATGCCAAGTAAAAGTGGCATGTACTTTGGTATGTAACATACTTTGAGATATATATATATATATATATACATACATATATATATATTCATTGAGGAATAACTGAATAAAGCCATGAGCACAGGAGAGCTAGCTCTTGAACTTGCTCCCTCCGTCTAACTGAAATCTCTTTTTATGTCTTTTGATCCAGACCCTCAAATTCCCATACCTTACAGCCTCTGGTAACCATCACTTTACTGGCTGTTTTATAGGTTTAACTTTTCTCGATCCACGACGTATCTGAGATCATTTAGTACCTGTATTTATGTGCATGCCCAAATATTTTTGTTTCACATACTGCCTTCTCGATTTCAACCATGTTGCTTACAGACATGGTTTTCTTATCTTTAAGGTAAAATAATATTCTATTGACTATAATACCACATTTTCTTTATTCCATATTTTAGCTATTATAAGTAACACTGTAATGAACATAATAGCAGGATGGTGCCCTTGAAGAAGAGAATTAAATGAGAACAGTTAATGTTTTGAGACAAGGTCTTCAAGGGCACCATCTTAATAAATAGTTTATTAAATGGATTGGGATTAATAAATCCATTGTGCCAAAGTTCTCCTGTTTAACATCCCACTTCAACAAACACATATGAAACTTTGGTATTATCATGGAAGCCTTTTTATATGAATATGATATGTTTTGGTAAAATCCCATTTCCACATTATGTGCAAGGAAAATCTGAACAGATTACTTCATTTTGGCACAAAATTTCTCATGTAACAATTGGCTGCTTATGTAAGCAGTCTCTCCTCTCAGATATCTCCCACATTTTAGATTCTTAAAGGACTTTGTATTGCAGGATGCTTTCTTCCCTACATAGCTAATCATGACTTGAACCAAGTGATGTCATTGGGTAAAGGGTACAGGGTTAGCAGATGTCCCATCAATGTTACTGCCTTGTGTCCTATACAGACCTTGATTTTGCATTAGGTAGACTAAATCTGTGACTTTAAAAAATATTTTATTTATTTATTTATTTATTTGAGAGAGAGAGAAAGAAACAGAGAGAGAGAGAAAGAGAGAGAGAGAGAGAGAGAGAGAGAGAGAGAGAGAGAGAGAGAGAATGGGTACACTATGGCTTCTAGCCAATGCAAATGAACTCCAGACACATGCACCCTCTCGTGCATTTGGCTTTATATGGGCACTGGGGAATCAAACTCTGGTCCTTCTACATTGCAGGAAAATGCCTTAACCCCTAAGCCATCTCTTCAGCCCTAAATCTGTGACTTTTTAAAAAATATTTATTTATTTGTGTTTTAAAAATATTTATTTACTTGCAAGCAGAGGCAGAGAAAAGAGAGACAGAGAAAATGGGCACTCCAAGGCCTCTAGCCTCTGCAAATGGAGTCTGGATGCATATGCCACTTTGTGCATCTGGCCCCATGTGGGTACTGGGGAATTGAACTCTGGTCGTTAGGCTCTGAAGGCAAAGAGCCTTAACTGCTGAGCCATCTCTCCTGTGACAAATTTCATGTGAACAATTCACCTCGCAAACTGTTTTTTTGTAGGTAGGGAAGAGAACTAGTGTTTTAGGGAGCATATCTACTTCTCAGCTGTTAGGGTCCGAATGTGAAGTGTCCCCCGCAGGCTCATGTCTGTGAACATTTGATTCTCAGCTGGTGGTGCTTTTTGGGGACATTGTGAAACATTTGGGAATGTGGCCTGTTGGAGCCCTGCTTCCTGTCTGCCACTGCAGTGTGACCAGCTCATACACCACTCTAACTGCAGTGCCTTGGATGTAAATCCTAAATCAAAAGAAATCATTCCTCCCCAAAGTCACTTCTGTCAGGCACTTTGTCCTAACAGTGACAAGCCTCCTTTGAGCAGCTGTGCTTTGTGGCAAACAGCAGGCAGTTCTGAGCCACCTGGTGATGACTGCATCTTGAGTCCACCTTTTGGTGGGAGTTACCCCTACACTCCATCTTGTGGCCTAGGGGGCTGCCTTCTTGCTATCCATGTATGAGCAAAATTACATTAACTTTGGTCCCATCACTATTAATACCTGATTTAATAAATGTGTGAAGAGAGAGGGCACAGTTTGGTTCTTCGTTTTGAGGTTCCAGTCCATAAAAATTGTGTGTGTGTGAGCAAAACCACTCATCTTATGATGAGGGAGAAAAAGAGAGGAAAGAAGGGCTTGGGGGTCCCATAACCCCAACTTCCTTAAGGCCACCCACTACACCCCACCTCCTAAAGGCCTCACCTGAGGATGGTGCCTTTCCCATGTGGGCTTTGCAGGGCAGTCAAGAGCCGTATATGTCTATTAGAGGTGGATTCACATTTAAGAAATTCAGCTGTTTATCCCCCTTTTTATGCTCTTTCCTCCTTTCCCTCACTTCTAAGTGATTCTGCGAGTGTACCTTGCCATGGGCTTAGCTTCCTGAAAGGTTAGTCCTGCTTCTCGGTCTTTCTCATTCATTTTTCAGTTTTGAATCGATCTTGCTTTCTCCTCATTCCTCCTTTAGTTCTGTCATGCTACCTGCAATATGGCAGCTTTGAGATTCTCTCCATACATGTTATACTCCTTTTAAGTTTTCTTCAGAGGAAAAAAAACACAATTTAAATAAAACTTGCTTTAAATTCTTCCCAGCATTTTTGTTGTGGAAGACCCCTTGTTTGCTCTCTGCTTTTTCTCTCTCTTGTCTCTCTGCCTCTGCCTCTCTCTGTCTCTCTGCCTCTTTCTCTTTCACCTCTCTCTCTTTCCCTCTCTCTCCCCCCACTCTCTCTCCCTTCTAAGGAAACTGCTTTTCAGGTCTGTTATTTGGCAAAAGAAAAATCATGAAAATGATTTTTTCCCTCTATTTAGTGCAAGATCTTACCTCTGCACACGAGACTCCAGGTTTGACTAAGCCTGCTGCTTCTGTGGAAGGGGGTAGTGGGCTGAGTCTCATCTGGACATGGTCTTTTCTGTAAGCTGAGAAAGCAAACCAAGACGCCCCAGCCAGAAGCCCTAAGCTTAAGAGGGTTGTGGATCTGGCATCCTGATGGCTTTGCTGTCTTGCCCGTCTTGGGCTGTCCACTGAGGAGGGTTCAGCTTGTTGAGTCATTATTTTCCATCCAGGTGAACTTGTTGCTGTCTTTTGCTGATGTGCATTACCCACATCCCTTTTCTTCCTTTTCACTTACAGTCCTCAAAAACTATGCATGCCCTTGCATGTGTGTGTATGTGTGTGCATGCGTACATGCATGAACGTGTTTATGTCTGCACTTACGGGAAAGGATGGCAAAGTGTGCACCACGTTTTGACTCTGAGTATGTCAAACATCTGAGTATGTGAAAACATCTGCTTTCTTTTGCATTAAATTCATTTTTAATACTGTTTTTAGTTTTATATTTTTATTTACTTGCAAGGAGTGAGGAGGAAATATATGCACACCAGGGCCTCTTGCGACTGTAAATGAACTCCAGATGCATGGTTCACTTTGTGCACCTGGCTTTATGTGGTTACTAGGGAATGATACCTGGGCCTCGGGCTTTGTAAGCAAGTACCTTTGACCACTCAGCTATTTCTCTAGTCCCTAAATTTGTTTAGTGTGTGTTGTGGGTATCCAGCTCTTGGCTGGGCACGGTGGCATGGCAGAGTGGGCTTTACATTCATAGTGGGTATCAATTAAAGCTTCTGTTAGTGATTTTCCTTTTCCTCCTTTGGGGAACCACGCTGGACTTGTGTTTTGTTGACATTTATTTCATTCCACCAACATTTATGGGGCATTCACTCTACATCAGGTAGAGCCTCAAGGATCCCAGATGACCCCTGCCTGTCTTTCAACGTGTTAAGATCTATCTGTGTTTGAACTTTGTTTTAATTGGCAGGTTTAATGATACACCTCCAATTCTATTACCCATTCTGTCAGTAATTAATGGGAATGTTAAATGATGCTGGGTAAGAAGTGACCCTGTGGAACTGCATTCGTCATACTCTCCCAGGCTGACATTTACTCTGGCCTATTAATCAATTTTGTATTCACTGGATACATAAATTACAGGTTTCCAGTTTCAGGATGGGATGGGTCAGATAAGATAATACCTAAAACATTGAATCTCAATGGCTAAGATTCATCAGATTTCTTCTCAGCTTTTTCACCCTGTTCATTTTCCCCCTGGATGTAGCTGTTTCTTAAAATGAGCAAGAACTTGCTTCCATGTTTTGTGGGCATCAAATACTCCGAGAGGTGAGAGGAAGATGAAAGGGGGATTTGGTTCACTCAATGCCTTGACACTGCTTTAGGAAGAAAATTGCAAGAAGAATTTGTTACCTTTCAACCCCTTTGGAATTTCATTCCTCAGTCCCGGGTTGATCTGGATTTTCCTTGCCCTTGTTGACATGAGCGACTGAGATGGTTTCACTTTCAGTGTGGGGTGTTCATTGTTAATTACAACAAGCAGAGCAGGAAATCTTATAAAAAATACTCTGAGAAAGAATTGATTTAGGAAGTATTTATTTTGAATCTGTTTTACAAATAAGGTAAACATCCTGCCAGTCCCTCATTCTCTGACATTTGCAAGAAGTAAGCATTTCTTTTCCTTTTTTTTTTTTCCAAAGAAAGTGTGTGTGTGTGTGTGTGTGTGTGTGTGTGTGTGTGTGTGTGTGTGTGCCATTGTGGATGTCAGGATACACCCTTAAGGTTCAGTCTTTGCTGTCTACCTTGTTTAAGACAGGGTCTCTCTTGAGCCTTAGACTTCTCCTCACTCCACCTCCTGCTGCTGGAGGCCTGCTGTGATTACAGAAACATGTGGTACTTCTGTATGTCACCAGACTTGTGCAGAAAATGCTTTTAACCTTTTCATGAGACAGAATCTGTCTATGGCCTGGAGCTCACCAATGAGATGGGAATGGCCAGTCAGGGAGCCCTGAGGACCCTCATGTTTTCAATCTCTGAAGGCATTTCTCTACATCCTCACCAGATATGCCTCCCATCTATTTAGAGACAGGATCTCACGTAGACTGGACTTGAACTTGAAATGTGGCTGAATAAGACCTTGAACTCCCAGTGTTGACCAGTGGTTCCCAGGGGTCACTTCTTGCCCAGCACCAATTCACATTCCTCCAGCCTCCACCTCTCAAGTGCTGAATCATGGGCATGTGCCACCATGCTTGGCCATAGACACCCTTACATTTTGTTGTTGTGTTGGGGATCGAATCCAGGACCTTGCACATGCTGGGCACACACTCTACTGCTAAGCTGCACCCTATCCCCACCTTTGTTTCTCGAAGTTGGCTTAGAACAGACACATTCTCACAGCTCTGCTTCACTGCTGGCTCCTTCGCTGGGCACTGGGCGTTCAATGGGCTGCAGATTCATCCCTTCAGACCTTTTTGCTTTCCAAATGCAAGTGTAAAATGACCATAGAAAGTACAATGTTATAGGATTTTTTTTTTTTTGGTTTTTTAAGATAAGGTCTTGCTGTAGCCCAGGCTGACCTGGAATACCCTATGTATTCTCAGGCTGGCCTGAAACTCATGGTGATCCTCCTAAACTCTGCCTCCCAAGTGCTGGGGTTAAAGGCAAGCGCCACCATGCCTGTCTTAATAATCTTATTTCTGCTCCCCTAACTCGAAGTAAATAGGTTAAAAGTTTCCTTTATAGTATACATTTATTCTTTATAAAGAAGAGAAAAATGCCTGATTTTCCTAATGTACATAGTGAATCTAGTAATATACCATGCAACTACGTAGGAGGCATTTATGTTAAAATACAAATGGAAATTCTAGCCAGGTGTGGTGGTGCACACCTTTAATCCCAGCACCTGGGAGGCAGAGGTAGGAGGATTGCCATGAGTTCAAGGCCACCCTGAGACTACATAGTGAATTCCAGGTCAGCCTGGGCTAGAGTGAGACCCTACCTCAAAAACAAAATAAATAAATACACAAAATAAACAACAAATAAATAAATAAGGTTAGATCACACTCAACCAGAATTGCTGGGGAAGGGAAGGGAGGAGGAGGAAAAGGGAGGGGAGGGGAGGGGAAGGGAAGGATGGTGCTAGGAGGCATGACCAGGACTGTGAAACCCCAGAAGGCTCAGGAATCTGGATCTCCTTCCCAGCTGTGAGCCTTTGGGCAAGTGGTCAGTCATCTTGGAACCTTCCTTTCCTCCTCAGCAGACGAGTGATGACATTTTCCCTGACTGATGGCCGTGGCGTCAGTGTGAAAGTGCCTCGTGCAGGACCTGGCACACAGAAGATGGGGAATGAATGACCATGGTTGTAAGAAAGAGTGAGTGGGTGAGGGGCAGGGTGAACACCAGAGTGTTATGCTTCTCAAACTTCTCTCTGCCCAAGAATTGTCTGTTAACTTGGGCAGCTCCCTCAGAATTTATAACCCAGAGGATGAAGATCAAGACCTGAGAATTTGTGTTTCTAACAAGTTCCCAGGTACTGCTTCTGGCAGAACACCTCCCAGAGAATTATGTGAAGGCTGGAAGGAGCCAGGGGCATGGCAGGGGTTAAGAGGTACCTCCTGAGAAAGACACAGGTCCTGTTCCAAACATGGCAGCCTTGGGCAGTGGTTCTTGGGACAGGGAGCAGGATGAGGGCTTAGAACTGGGTGAACCGGGTGCCATCTTAGACCTTCCAGGAGCCCCTTTCTAACTATAGCCACCCACAGAAGACATAACACTGCAAGCGCCTTGTGCCCCTTCCTCATCACTCCCCCTCTGTATTATTAGTAACAGGAATGTCTGACATTGAGTCCCTGTCATTGAGTCAGCCACACGCCGCTGGGATGAATGTTCAAACCAGGCACAATTTGGGGGAGGAAAGGATTTATTGAAACCACAGATTGAGGGGAAGTTCTGTAACAGCGAAAGAGTCTGGCCCTCTTTCACAGGTCCGAACAGAGAGAAAAACCCATCACCACCAACACACACACAGAACAGCAAACAGGCAGGAGGGCGGGATGGCGGGGGGGGGGGCAAAGAAAGAATTTCTTCTCCTTTATATAGCTTTAGGGTGGGGTCTTACAACCCTTCCCCAGACTTAATGGCTTCCTGAGTCTCTGGAATTTCCTTCCTGCACTGCCCATAAAGGAAGGGATGTTTACTTCTAGCTCTCCTGAGCTTCCTTATATCCTGCCACCTACTTAGAGGCTGCCTTCCTGTAAACATCCTCAGAAACCCACCCAAGATAATTAAAAAGATCCAAGTTGACAACAAAACTTAACCATCACAGTCCCTGTTCATAGCTATCTGTTGAGTGTTGAATGAAGGTAGGAAATTACCATTTGGATTCACCTGCTAGGGTTTTCATAACAAAATACTACAGACTGGATGGTGTAAACAACAGAAATCCATTGTCCCAGTTCTGAGGTCATTCTGTGTGCAGATACCTTCTCACTGTATCTTCACATGGTCTTTTCTCCATGTAAGTACATCCCTGGGATCTCTTTCTCTTCTTATTAGGATATTTCTCTATTGGACTAGGACCCACCCTTATGAACTCATTTAATCTAAATTATCTCTCTTAAAAAAATTTTTTTTGTTATTTTTTTTTTTGAGGTAGGGTCTCACTCTAGCCTAGGCTGACCTGGAATTCACTATGGAGTCTCAGGGTGGCCTCAAACTCAGGGCAATCCTCCTACCTCTGCCTTCCAAGGGCAGGGACTAAAGGCATGTGCCACTATGTCCAGCTCTTTTATTTTTATTTATTTGCAAGTAGAGAGATGAGATGAGAGAGAGAGAGAGAGAAGAGAGAGAGAGAGAGAGAAAGAGAGAGAGAGAGCATGCGCATATGTACATGCCCGGCCTCCTAGCCAATGAAAACGAATTCCAGATGCATGTGCTACTTTGTGTATCTGGCTTTACTTGGCTATCAGGCAATGAAACCCTTAGGCTTTTTAGGCAAGTGCCTTTATTGCTGAGCCATCACTCCAGCCCCAAATTTTAATTATCTCTTTAAAAATATTTATTTGCCAGGAGAGATGGGGTGGGGAGGGAGGGAGGGAGGGAGGGAGGGAGAGAGAGAGACAGAGACAGAGACAGAGAGAGAGACAGAGAGAGAGCACACATCAGGGAAGCAAATAAACTCCAGATGCATGTGTTACTTTGTGCATTAGGCTTTACATGGGTTCTGGGGAATCGAATTTGGGCTGTCAGGCTTTGCAAGCAAGCACCTTTAACCACTGAACCATCTCTCAAGTCCAATTCATAATAATCTCCTTCAAGGCCCTATACCTAGAAACAGTCTCAGTGGAGTGAGGGCTTCAGCACAGGAATGTTAGTAGTAGAATTTACTATTTTAGTTCATGACACCATTGTAGGGAGCCATGTTTGCAGTCAGGAGAGTCATGGTTCTCACCGTGGTGTTCCACAAGCCATGAAAACCACAGGCTAAAGGATCCCTTTCCCTTACTGAGAGGCTGAGAGGCTACAGCCAAGTAGGGAAGTATCGACTTTTATTGTGAACCGGTCAGTTTACAATTCAGACCAGAACTTAAAAGGCCCAGACTTGGGTCACTATGGGGGAAAGCATAGGGATAAAAAATGCTAAAAAAGGAAATAAACATCCAAAAACCAGTTTCTAGATCTGTTCTCTTCTTTCATTCCGAAGCTATTATTGCCTATTGAGGATATGATTTTTTTTTGTATATGTGTGTGTGTGTGTGTCTGTTCGTGTGTGTGTGTGTGTGTGTGTGTGTGTGTGTGTGTGTGTGTGTGTGTGTGTAGGTCAGAGGACAACTTTGGCAGTTGGTGTTGTCTTCCACCTTGTTGGAGGAGGGTCTTCTGCTGTTCACTGTTGTGATCACCATGCTAACCGGCCAGTGAGATTTCAGGAAATTCTCCTGTCTCCACCTCCTTTCTTCCATGGGTGCCTATGGATATCTGCTGAGCCATCTCCCCAGCCTCCATCAGTTTTTACTTGTATGAGGTTACCTTCACTACATGTTTTTGTGAACATTACTGCACCCAATTTTTTCCCCACACTCCCAAGGTTTGGCTTGTGTTTGCCTGCATGAGGTTGGGAAAATAGGAATGTGGGAGATGTCAGATCCAATGGGTCAGACCCAGTGGGCGAGTCTCTCTTTTTGCCTTTGGGTGGTGGCAGGAAATAGGAAATGTGCTTTGAGTGTCACAACCTCTAGTCCTTCCACTGCAGTCCTGTACACCGCAGGTTCTGAATGGCTGCTTTGCTCTTGAGACCTCTATTTTATTTGCAAATGTTCTGATTAATGAGTTTGATATCACCAGTGTGATTGCCTGACATTTCCTAAATGGCCTCTCCTCTCCTCCTTTGGTGTCTTCTGAGGATCAGCAGGAGAGGCCATGTGAGGCTGGGTGCTCACCTCTGGGCCTGCACCTGCTTCCTCCCTGGAGGCAGGCAGACTAGGATCTCCTGAGGTCAAGGCAGGCAGGCAGGCAGGCAGCTGGGCCATAGGGACCTAGGGAGTCACCCCCCTCTCCTGAGCAGCTGTGTTCCCTCGTTTGGAGGTACAGCTGCCCAGGAGCTCACAGAGGACACCTGGGGCCTGTGGAACATGGACTTGGAGAAGCCATAGAAGGTAATACATCTCATCCTCTCTCTCCATCTACTGCCCTCCAAGTCCCAACACGGATGTCTTATCTGATTCTGTCTCAGTTTCTCTCTCACCCCTCATCCTGAAATAACATATGCCACGTGTCCAACTTCTCCTCACTATTAAATAAAATTTCTTCCCCTTTGCTTCTAATCAGGCAGGCTTGGACACTGTCAAGGTTTAAATGCTGTAACCCTTAGTGGTGGGTTAATTTTTGGTTTCCTAGGGCTTCTGTTATAAAGGACCACAACTGGTGGTTTAGAACAACAGAAGTACATCGTTTCACAGTCATGGGGGCCAGAAACACAAAACCAAGATGTCAGCAGTGCTGTGCTGCCTCTCAGGCACCAGGTAGGTCTGCTTCAGTTCTCCTGGCTTCCATGGACTTCCTGATCTGCAGCAGCCTGACTCTAGTCTTCCAGTGGCTTTCTCCCTGTGCCTGTGTCTGTGTTACAATTTCTCCTTCGTAAGGACATCAGTCATGTTGGATTAGGGGTCCACTCTGTCTCCTGTCATGTCACCTTCACTAATTACATCTGCAGTAATCCCATTTCCATAGTTATGGTTTTGAATTCCTATGAGAAATACTTCAGTTATGTTCTGACTTGAGTTTCTAAGCATGTGCTTACAGATACTGTTCTATACAAGTAAGAGACCAAAGGATGCATTTGAATAACAAACGAGGAAGCAGAGAGGGATAATCACGTCTTAAGAAGTGAAGAGCCAGAGGTAGAATCACCAGAGAGTGGAGTATAGGGAGTCTGTGGTAGATGGTTCTTGAGAGGAATATGGAGCAAGCTAGACCTGCTTCTCAGGCCAAGGTTTCCAAGGGCAGCTAATGGCTCCAGCTAAGCCACTTGCTTCTCCTCTCTAGCTTTATTTGACGCTGCCCTGGTAGGAGTTGAATAGTTCTTAGAGAGGAACAACGAATTAATGAATTACAGTCCGTGTGTCCTAGAGACCCTTAGAGGTAAGGGCTGCAGGAGGAGAGACAAACTTTCAATGGCCATTTGGAACAGGCACACACACAAAAAGTATTTTCCTCCTGTTATCTCTGTATCTCAGCAGGTTCCAGCCGTGATCACAGATGTAGGGGTGAGCATGGCTGGCCTGCAGGGCGGATCAAAGAGCAAATCAATCAGGTAGATGAATTCACTGGACTTGAAATAACTTTGTGTTCCCATGCGGGCCCTAGAACGGGCTGCCCTAGTGTGAGTGTTGACATGTCCACTCTGAGCTTACAGCAAACCTGTGAGCTCAAGGATGGATCTGACTTGAGAAGCAGGTCTCCTCATGGCTCTGGGCTGTCACAGATCTCCTTATGTGCTCCTGGCACTGCAGAGGTAGCACCAGGCTCTGTCACATTGCCACTGGGGGGAGGACCTCTGCTTTCCTAAAAGAAGATCCTCTAAGAACAGCCTTGACTCCTTGGTTTTTAGTTTTTGTTTTCAGAGCTCAACCACACTGTGCTCAGATAAAGGCAGTATAATGGAGGCCAGCAGAAAGTGATTTCTCATCAACATCAACTAAGGTCCAGTGTGTCCTATCATAGAATGTGGATGGCTCTTTAGAACTGTCCCAAATCAAGGCAAGAGGATAGACCTTTATATCCTATACCCTGTACCACAAGGCATCAGACACAGGGGCAGCTTTCAGGGTGGGGGCATGGCCTTGAAGGAGCCAACTCTTTTCAGTCCTGGATGAGTATCCTTGCTGAGAACCTATTCTCTCTTCTGTTCTCCTCTGCCCCTTCCTGGGCAGACACTCGTTTTCTGTCTGCACCCACCATTCCTTGCTCACCCTCATTCTTGCACCCATCCCCAACATTCCACTGAAATCCCTCCAGCGGCCTTGGTGACCTTGACAGTGACCTTGACAGTGACCTTGTCTGCATTGCTGCTTTGTAAAATGTTCTTTTTCAGAGTCCCCTTCCTGATTTTCATATTTCTCTTCTTGATTTCTTCACATTTGCCTCCAGCCTGGCTCCTGGGCTGCCTCTTCCTCTTCCTCGTCCTCTTCGGTCTTCTTCTTCCTTCCCCCTCCCCCACCTCTGCCTGTGATCTTGTTATTCCTTATGGGCAGACTGGATCTACCGGTCTGCTTCCAAAGTGTAGAGGATAAAACAGATGTGGGTTGTCACATCTGGACTAGGCTAGAAGACTGTCTTTCCAGCTGCCTCCCTCTTTTTTTTCTTCTCTCCTCCCTGCCTCCCTCTTTTCCCCAGATATCTTCTCCCCTCCCCCAACCTCTCCTGTCTCTTCCATTCTCATGCCTTTGAGAGAGAAGCCCATGAGGCCCAGCTAGCAGCCCAGGAGGGATTGAATGCCACCAATAGCCGGGAGTGCCAACAACCCCTGAGTAATCATGGAGGCAGGTCTTGCTTCAGTGCAACCTTTAGATGACTGTGTTCCCAGGTCACCCCTCACTTGGGGTCTTATGAGAGACCCAGGGACATAACCTTCAGGGCAGGTTCTCGAGAGACACCAAAGCTGGTAGTGATGATTCAGCTAAGCTCTACCTGGCGTCCCAAGCCATGAAGACTAGAAACAAGAAATGTGTGTGGTTAAATAAATTTGAATAAAAATAATTTCTTGTTTAACAACAGATAGCTTACATATGCCCCAATCTCTTTGTCTCTTATCAAGGTCCTGTTGTTCAGAACTGAACTCACCCATTTCCAGAGTACATCGTGTGCTCTTTGGGATTCATGCACTTTCTCCAAAATCTGATTTCTGCTTTGCTTGGAAGACTTTCTTTTCTGTTCTTCACCTGGAAAATTCTTGCTCATCTTATTGCCTTGAGTGCTTTGAGGTTTGAATTATGTAATGATGTTTCAATAATTATTTGTGTACTTGCATTATAAAATAATAATGAAGAACCTTGGAGACAAAGTGTTTAAACACACTCAAAATATTTTTTTCTAAATAAAATCAAATTCAATAAGTATTTATTTTGGCTCTGTCTGGCTAGGTCCTGTGGATGTGGGGATGTAAAGAACCAAAGTGCTGGGCTTGGAACATGGAATGTTCCATTCATGAACACTTGCCCTTCATCTAGTTCATTTCTGTTTATCTCTTAGAGTTCATCTGTTATGAACCTGCCCTTCAGTGCGGTTTTCTCTGACTCTAAAATTGTATGCACTTGTATACATGCTTAAGATCCTGTACTTCCCCTGTGAAACATGCCCCACCACTGTTATCAAATAGTTTGTTAATGATGGTTTTTTGGCCATCTCCTTAATGGACTGTGAGCTTGAGGGTCGGAACCCCCTTGGAATCTTTGTGACTGGTCTGATGTTTTACCTCTGACAAGGTAAATTTAGCAGTGTTTGCTAAATCAGTACAGACCAGTTTGATCTCTGTGGTTCCTGGACCCCAGAAGATCACATCGTAAGTGGGGCAGATGCAATGGAAGTCCAGTATGACAAGGGTTATGACATAGGTCATGCTATTGGGTGCAATAGGACTATTGAGATGTGGGGAGACAGCAGAGAAGAAATGGTGGTAGAGCTGGGTTTCGGAGGATAAATTGCAGTGAGAGGAAGAGCTTCCTGGAAATGAAAGGAAGGCAGTGTCTTCGTCCATATGTGCTGCTGTAGCACAAACCTGACAGTGGCCACTTTAGGAAGATGAGATGTTGACTTCTCAAGGTTCTGGAAGTCCAAGATCAACATGCTGACATTTTCAGGGTCTGGGGAGGGCTGCTTTCAGCTTCTCAGAGGAAATCCTGCTGCTGCATCTTCTGGAAAGGGTGCATGCCATGTCCTCACACGATAGAAGAGATGGAGACACTGAACTTGTCCCCTAAACTCTGTCACCAGGTGCTAATCCATTCACAAGGGCTGAGCCCATCATGGTCCAGTCACTTCCTGTAGGCAACACTTCTTAATATTGTTGCACTGAAGCTTCGAATTCAACTTGAATTTCAGAGGGGTCACAAACATTCAAGTATAGCAGGCAAGTAGGAGCATGGTCAGTTAGAATAACAGTTCCCTACCAAATGTGTGCACTGCGACTCTTCACTAAATACAGGTCTATCAATGTGTTGATATTTATTAGCCTTTGGGTCACCAGATAGGCCTTGGGGCAATTGGTGCCACCAGACCACTTAGTCTTCTTGGACATAGTTTTGTCTGTCTATCTAGTGTTCCCTCAAAAATTACATAGAAAAATTGGGAGGCACTGGATCAGCTCCAAAGAAGATAGACAGATGTTATGGAAAAAACGAGTCTGGAGAATGGATTTTCCATGCTTGGCTGGGAGTATGGATTTTGGTCTGTAGAAAGTGGGGAGCTATTAGTTTACTGTCTGTTCTCTGGCTGGATCCCATTCCTTTTAAGATTACCAATAGATCTTGTCTACATTTTAGAGATTCCAACTAGTAAGAGATAAATGGTTTCCAATTGCTCCCTAATTTTAAAACTTAAATTCACTTTATAATTCTTCTCAGATCAAGGATATATTTGTTTTCCTAAAGCTGTTGTAAGGAAGCATAAACTGGGTCGGTTAGGATAAGACATGTATTGCTTCACAATTGTGCATACCAGAAGTCCAAAATCAAGCTGTCAGCACGTCCACACTGCCTTTGACACCATCGGGGTGAGGCCAGCGTCCTTCCTTGTACCTTTCAGCTTCCAGTAGCCCTGCTATTTGCTTGCAGATGGCAGATGGCTCCGGTGTTCACAAAGCCTTCCTCTGACACGTCTGTGTCTCCATGTTACCCCCCCTTTTTTTTTTCTAAAGACAACAAGCATGCTGGATTAAGGCCCCTCCTAGGGACACTTCAAGACTTGAACACCTTGGCATACAACCTAGTTCCAAGTAGGGTCACATTTTAAGGTATTGAAGTATTTAGGACTAGGACTTCAGTGTATCTTGGAGGGACTTGCGGTGGTTTTTTTCCCTTCAGGGTCTCTGTAGCCATGTAGCCCAGGCTGATTTGAATTTACAACCCTCTTTCCTCAGCCAAATGCTAGGATAACAGGCACACAGTATGACATCTAATTCTCAAGATAACTCTCCTGGCTGACCCAATTCAGTCCATAGAGACTATAGTCACATGATATTAGAATTTGACCATGCCCATCAGCACTACCAGTTTGTAAGCTTCAATCTGCCAGGCAGAGAAAAAACAAAACAAAAACATTGAGGACCATTGCTGTAATATAAACTTGCATCATTGGTTCTTTCTCAATTCCCAAAGACTTCTGTTTCTCCTTTTTCCTTAGGAAGCTGGTTCTTTAGGCCACACCAGTGAAACGGTTATTAACTGGGGGAGTGGGTAATATTTCCCCCCAGGGGACATTGGCAATGTGGAGGCATTTGGAGCTGTGGTCATTGTGGGTGGAGGAGGAGGATGCTGGCATTTGGTTCGTGGACACGAGGGATGCTACTAAATAAAGATCCAGTATGCGCAGGACTGACTCCATAATGAAGAGCTGCATTCAGCACCCAATGCACAATGGTAATCTCATTGCCATTGAGAAATCCACAACAGTGGATTTGCGTGCCTCACCATCTTAGGGTTGTAGTAATACAAAGCTCGTTTTGAGTTTGGAACATTCTTATCTTGATTTTTTGGGGGGAGGATGTATGTGTGTGTGAGAGGGGGGTGGAGGACCACCTTAGATATCATCCTCGGGAATACCACCCACATCTTTTTGATACAAGGTCTCTCATTGACCTGCAGCTCACCAATTAGGCTAGACTGGCTAGCCAGTGAGCTTCATGGATCTTTCTGTTTCCGCCTCCCTGGCACTGGGATTGCAAGAGTTTTGCCATACCTAGCGTTTTGTGTGCTTACTGGGAGTCAAACTCTCAGGTCCTTATGCTTACACTGCAAGCTCTCTATGAGCTGGGCTATCTCCCCAGTCCTTGGCTTGGAAGTTTTCATGGTTGTTATTATAAGAGACTTTGATGTTCTCCCTCTGCATTCTACTCTGTTAGTGTGATGAGGAGAGTTTGGACATCGAGATCTAGTCAGTCTCCTCAAAGCCATTGGGGAGATGGCTCAGTCATTAACATGCCTTGCAGGCATGAGGACCTGGATTTGCATCCCCAGAACCCACCTAATATCCAGGTATGGCACTGTGCCAGTGAGTACCTGTAATCCCAGAACAGGGGAGACTGAACCAGGAAGGGATCTCTGGTTAGTCTAGCTGAATCAATGAGCTCTCTGTTCAGTGAGAAACCCTGTCTCAAAAAATGATGTGCATTTGGTCAAAGAAGCTTCTTTTTGCAGATGGTGGTGACTACTTAGGAGAATCACAACTTGCCAAAATACTGACAATAAGTGACTGTTGAGTGCTCATTGCTAAATGGAACATCTAGATTACCCCAGCCAAAGCTCAGGGAACCTTGTGGAAGAGGAGGCAGAAAGAACATAAGATCAGAACCAAAGGATGGGGAGGAGTGCACTGGAGCACTGTCCTTCTGACATGATGTGTCCGCTGCATTCAAGACCTCACAGTAGCTGTTGTTACCTACACAAGACACGTACAGTGTTGGGCCCATCAACACTCTGTCATGTGTGATGGGCTTGTCAACAATAAAAATTAAAAAACCATGAGGGCTTAGTTGGAAAAAAGGAAAGGATTCAGTGGAAGGGGAATAAGAGAAAGGGAACAAAAGAAGGTAGTGGGAGATTTTGACCAATATACATGTGTGAAAATTGTCAATAAAAGTCTTTAATATGATGAAGACCCTTGATGTCAATCACCTGGACTCCATGTGCACCTCACACACATCCATGCACAAAAATAAAAATATAAGCAATCTTTAAGTGTCAATACACATTCCTATAGCTCAACTTTTCCAATTTTTTGGACTAGAGAAAGCTGTGCAATAACTTTCATGTACTCAATGTCCAGTGAACCCTTAGGGAAAACTGACAAATGTTTGGGGAAAAAATCAAAATATGAATTGTGGAGTAATTTGTTATGGCCTCCCTCCCCTCCCTGCCTTTTTTTTGCAGCGCTGAGAAGTGAATCTAGGACCCGACATATACTAGGCAAGTAGTCTACTATGGATATATATCCACCCTTCCTTTTGCTTTTGCTAATTTCAAAGACTTTCCCTTTTTAAGAGAAAGTGAGTAATACCATTTTTATATGCTATGAACGGTTTTCAAACCTCTGGGCCCAGAAAAGCCAAGCCCTTTAGGCCAAGACTGACCCTGGCTATGACCCAGGTTCAGATTGGGTTTGATGTAGGAAACTGGTTCTTTCTCTGATTGGTCTGGCTTCTCGCTTTGTCTTGAGTGACCACGGGTAAATATTAATTGTCCTTTCCCCTTAAAGTTTAGTTTCTTGTATTCCTGACTTAGATAAATCTCATGATGCTTTTTTTCTTCAAGGTAAGGTCTCACTCTGGCTCAAGCTGACCTGGAATTCACTATGTAGTCTCAGGCTGGCCTCTAACTCACAGTGATCCTTCTACTTCTGCCTCCCAAGTGCTGAGACTAAAAGTGTGCACCACCATGCCCAGCTCATGACGTGTATCATCATAGTCTTCTGCCTGGCTGGATCAGTAAACTACCCTCTGGAAGCCCCCGTCTCTTATCTTACAAAGTGAGTTTTGGATTATAGAACCTCTAATTCTAGCTCATGTTTTCTGGCATTTTCTGTATACCCATTATTTTCTTTTTGAGGTGGTTAAGGCCCTCAGCAACATTTCATTCTATAGAAGTTGGTTAAGGAAAGCCTATGACATCATTTGTCATAGGCTTTCAGGGCCTCAAAAAAGGAGAAATAGTTTTAATTGGGCTTACCTATAAAGAAAGGAGTGGAGTATTATATTTCCAAATAGATATTGGAAAATATTGTGATTTTCATTATTTTTATTGAGAGTTTTGTTGGTAAGTTGTGATGTCTCTGGTCCTTGAGAACTGGCAGTGCTTTCTCTGCTCTCCTGTCAGTCAGTATCATAATGCTGCATAACAAAACAGCCTCACACAATCAGAATAGCATGCAATAGAAGCTCTCTCTCTTTTTTGCTTTGCAACTTGGTTACTAAGAGTTGACTGACTTGGACTTGTCTGGCCCCAGTTTTCAGTTTTTTCCCAAGTCTTTTGCAGCATCCTCAGTTTTTAGAACTGTCACATGCTTGTAGCCGAGGCCTGCTTTTCATGGTGCTGGCAGAGGTACCAGGCACAGATCCCACTGGTCCAAAGCATGTCATGTGGTGGTGTTCCAGTCCTGATTATTACTGCTATAGAAGGCATTCTCCTGAAGTCAGCTGCTGAAAACAGTCATCATTATTTCATTCTTTCATAGTTTCTGTGGGTTGGGAATCCAGGAAGGGCTCAGCGAGGTGGTCTAATTCTGGATCTCTCATGAAGTCTAGCCTAGTGATGAGGTGAATACCGCAGAAGGGGATTGGCCAGACTTCTCTTCATGTTGTTTAGGATTCTTCGTGTGGGCTCTAAGTGGGCTAGTTTGAACTTCCAAATAGCTTGCTGGCTTGTGAGTTGTCACACTGGTTGCAGGAAAATAAAGACTGCCACAGCGTCATCCCCAGGGACACAAATGGAAGGCACCCCCCTTTTTTTAACCACAGGCCTTGAGAACCACATAGTATCACTTTGACTGTTGTCTACTGATTGGAATAGTCACAGGCCTACCCAACTTCAAGGGCAAGAAACACAGCTCCCAGTTTCTAAAGGGATGGGCAGGAAGGTCATAGTATAAAAAGTACGTGAAGGATGAGAGATAGTATTGCAGCCATTTTTGGAACACATAGTCGGTCACAGTGGGGCAGGGAAGTATTCTCTCTCCATAATGGAGGGGTGGAGAGAGGACATTTTGGCTAAATGTGACCTCAAACAGTTATAGGCCTTTTCACTTTGTATGGGACTACGAACAGAATGACTGCAAAAAAATATATGCTGGGTAACTGTATTAGGTTGGCTGCTTAAAAACACAGCTTAGATGGGAAGCTTTGCAGGGTTTTTATTGAGGTGTCATTCTCATGAAAACTCCCTAACAGGAAGGAAAATAGCCTATGGTAGGGGATAAACTAGGAAGTAATGGGGGAGAGGAGAAGAGAGGAAGGACTGACATACAGAGAGAATGGGTGCACCAGGGGCTCTAGCCACTGCAAATGAACTCCAGATACATGCTCCAGATATTACTTTGTGCATCTGGCTTTATGTGGGAACTGGGGAATCAAACCTGGGTCATTAGGCTTTGAAGGCAAGTTCCTTAACTGCTGAGCAATCTCTCCAGCCCACTTTTAAAAGGTGAGGATTAGTCTAGTGAAAGAACCTTGGGTCACTAGGAGTGTGCACTAAGAAAGGTTTCTCTGCTTCCTGGCTTGAGATCTGACCTGATCTTGAACCTTCAGAACCATGGACCAAAACAGCCCTCATTTTTACTTCTTCAGTAGTCAGTGTCAGATATTTTGTTTTGTGGATGAGAAGCTAACAGCACACCAGCTTGGGAAACGGGGCTTTGCATGGGACAACATGTCCACCCCTCCCACCACTCAGAGCTACGTGCTTCTTTCTCACAGTAAGCATATTTCATCTTCTAAGAACTTCTCCAGGATTCTTCTGGAATAGAATTTTCCAGTTAGTGGGACAGACTACAGTCCTCATTGCTGCAGTGTGACACGAGGTCATCATAGATACTCGTCACCTTCCATGTCTTTTATCTTTCCTATAATTCCCTTTCTTGGTTAGCACTTTTTGTAAGCAACTAGCTTGTGTAGTGGAGTGACTCAGGCTTTCAACTCCAGGCTCTTAGCGCCTGGGTTCCCTATTTTTGGCAGGCCAAGGCTGAAGCAATGGGAGACATCTCAGTGGATCGACCACCTGTCTTGTGTGTCACATGCCCTTTGCATGTCTGCTTGCTTCCACGTGTAGCGCCTGACCTTGAACTCATGATGCAGCCACAGCCCTAGCCCACCATGGTAGGTAGTATCCCTGACTCCTTGTGATAAAACAGCAACCCTTCCTCCTAGGGATGGTCATGGTCAACCTTTCTTGCTGATAATAAAACTGTTTTTTTGCCTATTGTGGGAACGAGAAGCTGAAAGTAGCTGTCTTGGTCACCTTTCTCATCCCTGTGACTGACTACCTGGCTTAAACTTAAGGTTTCACTCCAGCTCATGGTTCAGGAGACAGTCTACATGGCAGGGAAGGCGTGGTGGTGGGACTGGGAGCATGAGGTGGCTGGTTACATTGCATCAGAAACCCGAAAGCAGAGAGTTTGGGCCAAATGAAGAAATGAGCTATAACTTTCCTTCAGTGTCTGCTCCCAAGAGGCCCACACCTCCAGCTAGGCTCACCTCCTAAAGGTACAACCTTCACATGCCTCACTTCCACCAGCTGGGGACATTTCACATTAAAACCATACTGGAACCAGGAAGTGTTGGCTATAGCTGTACTTTTAGATATAAAAAATGTGTCCCATAATGGGACATCTCTAGACCTACAAAGGCCAATGTACTATGTTTAGAAAAAATTATTAGGTGGGGATACTCTTGCTTCACCCCTCAACTTTGGTCTCCTAGGCCGGTGTCTTCTATTTGTTGAGAATGAGCCCAATATAATGAAGTACATATTGCCTCCCAAAGGAGGCACCCATGCCGGGCTTTGTGTCCAAGCCCACACCTTTGCTATGCTTTTGAGAGGCTATTTCAGCATCCTCTTGGGTCTCAAAATGGCACAATATATATCACAAGCAGTGCTCACATGGGCCTGGGCCCACGGGCACCTTCCTTGCTGTAATGTGGACTTCTCTGAGGTGAATTTGTGCAGTGTACCAGTCAGTTGGAATCATTGGATAGTTTTGGCGCCCCAGGCCTACAGCAGAGAAGAGGAATCCTTGTCTGGAATATTTGTCAATTCTAATCAGGGTGAATTATTGCCCTTTGCAGGGTGGAACATATGTCAATTTGTCACCAAGCAGGTTGGTACCAGATCAAAGACTCATTGGTGGCCTTGGCTGCTGGCAGATTGAACATTCAGCAGCAGCGGCAGCAGCAGGGCAGAAGCCAGGTGCCCATACTCCTGGGTAGCCTCTCTGCCACCAAGGCTGCTCCACTCATGAGTCCATTGCTTTAACACTGGATGGTCAACAACAGAGGTCAGGCCAATATCTGTCTCCTGCCCAGATGTTGCTCCTTTTTCCATACTCAGCACTGACCGGTACATGACTGCTCAATACAGGGATCTTCATTCGCATCCCCCTTTGCAAGCCTACTTGTCCCAAGACTTCCACTTTGATTTCTTTGTTTTCATTAGCGTGTGTGTAGTACGGGCGTGGTGTTGCACATGTCTGTAGATGTGTGTGCCCCATGTGTGTACTTGCAGAGGCCAGAGGAGCATTGAATATCCTCTGTCGTTCCTCTGCGTTCTTGCCTTGAAGTGGAGTTCCACTGACCCCAGAGCTGCATTTTGTGTCAGTAGCTGCCCAGTGAGCCCCAGGGATTCTTCTGTCTCTGCCCTCTCCTTCCCCTCACCCTGGCCTACCCAGCTGGGTTACAGGGATGCATGGCCATGCCTGAATTTATACAGAGGTGCTGGGGATCAAACTCCGGCCTCTCAGGCCCTCCTTTTTGTATGGCCAGCACTCCTCCCAGCCTCTTTCCCCTGGACTTGAAGCTTGTTCCATTTAAGCCCAAGCCCCTGACCCACCAGTCAAGCCCTGTATTTGTAGTCTTTCTGTGACACTTTTCACACACAGTGGATGACCAGGCGTGTGCTTTGATCTCTACCCTATGGAGGACACCTTTCTATTTTACCTCATCCCAGCCCAGCAAGCTGACCTTCTATGCATCAATTTTGAGATACTCCCCTCCTCTTATCAACCAGACACAGCAGCTTCCCCTGTGAGGTCACAGTTGGGATCTGAGGGTGAAGGGTTGCTATAACAACCTGGCAAGGATGGGTCCCTGGCCATTTGCTCATGCAATTCACTTGTGCTCCTTGGCTCTGCTCAGGGAAACCTGGGGTGTACCACTTCTACATTAGGGTGGATTGTTGCTGGACCATCCAAATGTTATGACTTCTTGGGTATCATAGTACCTAAGTCAAAATTTGCATCTCTGGGGCTGGAGAGATGGTTCAGCAGTTAAGGTGCTTGCTTCCAGAGCCTAAGGACCTGGGTTTAATTCCCTAGTACCCCCATAAGCCAGATGCACAAAGTGGTGCATACATCTGGAATTCATTTACCTAGAGGCCCTGGCACGCTCATTCTCTTTTTCTCTCTCCCTGCTTAATAAATATTTTGAAAAATTTGCATCTCTGTTCATATAGTCACAGCTGTCCCAATGCTCAGTGTCCACCAAGGCCAGCTAGCAACCAGGAGCTGGTTTTAGAGTGGCATGTAACTTTCTGCTCCCAGAAGCATGTCCTAGGCCTTATAGAACATCTGTCTGTCACAGCTGCTGTTTGTGCCTCAGGCTATGACTCACCATGAGGCTCACTTGGCAACAGGATCTTCATGCGCTGAATCCCATTCAAAGCAGGAAGTCCTAAAGGCCACCAATTTTATAAATGACAATTTTATGTTCAGAAGGCTTGAATAATTTTCAAGGTCTCCAATCAGGTAAGTAGTGGCTTGGGAGTCTCTCTGTGTCATTTCCATTGGACCACATCCCCTCTTCTATACTTCCACACCTATTTCCAGAATGTCTATGAGTAGAGAAGAGCTCACCTGTGCTTGATTGCATGTGAGGGAATTTGGCTCGCCCTTGAAATGCCAGATGTAGATCAGTTTGAGCTTTTCAAAATAGGCTGTGACTCAGGTACCTGGTAGGGCTCAAGGACAGGCGCTGGCACTGTGTCCCACCCTGACTCAGTGAGTGATTCAGACTGAGAATTGGCTAAATCAGGGAGGCTATTTTGGATCACATTATAACCTTTTAGGGATTCATCCTATCCTTTAGCTAAGAATAAATCTGGACCACAAACAAACTCTTCTAAACTCCCCCTCCCCCGCTAGAGTTCGGAGTCTTCGCTCTGTGTCCAGTGGGCATCCTTACATTTTGAACATATATATATATACATATATATACTTATATATGTATGTATATATATTTGCAAGGGGAGAGAGAGAGAGAGAGAGAGAGAGAGAGAGAGAGAGAGAGAGAGAGAGAGAGAGAGAGAGAGAGAGAGAGAGAAGGGGTGCACTTGGGTTGTTAGGTTTTGCAGGCAAGCACCTTAACCACTAAGCCATCTCTCCAGCCCTGTTTTGAACTTTTCTTTCTTATACCCTATGTGTCCTTGGATGATGGAGCTTTCCAGCTGGTTTGGGATTAACTGGATCATTAAGGAGGTGATTTGCTCAAGGAGATCTATTCATGCACCTGTTTATATAAGAGCCAGCACTTGGCCTCAAGTGCTTTGGCTCCACTATGTCAGACTAGGGCCATGCTAAATAAGTTTCGTGTTTATTGACAGTCATTGATGGGCAAATAACATCTACTTAACAGTGTCTTAGAGAATTAATGACTGGAGACTGGATCACTATGAATATATTAACAGTTTCTGGATTTTATTCCACTTCATTTGACAAAATGAACTTCTAATTATTGGCATAAAGATTGTTCTGGAAAAACTCTTGTTTTCTTGGGACTTCGAACAGCTCTTTTAACTTTTATTTATTGAGGCTTATATATAGATTAATGTCAAGTAGAATTTCAGAAAGGATGGTAAAAAATATAGATAACTGACCTGATATTATTGAATAAAGATGAAAAATGAACCAGTTTTCCATGTTAAAATAATTTATGTCCCTGTCACTTCCATATGGTTTTTTTTCTTTTACAAAATAAGCATACACTTTGGACTCAAAGAAAAGGTTTAGGTTCTCCTTTCCAGGGAAGGCCTCTGAGGCCACCAAGCATTTCTTACTTTGCTTGCCCTAAGCAGAGAGACATGAGTTGGAAAACCATGTAGGTGAGCAAGCACACAAAGTAGTAGCAACTTCCAGTCACTTCTCCACCATGGTTTACATCATAGCTGGTCAAAATCCCTAAAGATTTCACATCAAGCCAAAAGATGAATTTCAAACTACATATATAAATTATGGGCCAATACCTCCTTCTTGTTTCCATTCGTAGAAATCCTTTTGAGTCATAAATGCCCTCTCCATGTTGCCAAAGAGGTTGCATTTGTACCTGAGGAGGAGAGAGGACAGTCTTGACCTTCTTCAAATATCATCACATCTGTATGGAACATGAGTTGGGCTTTTGCATCACTCAGAGAAAAAGTAAGAAAGGTTTATATTAATCCATGGTTCCAGAGGATTCTGTCCATGGTTGCTTGTCTCCATGCACCTGCGTAGAACATCATGGTGGCAAGAGTAGAGGTGGCACTTCTTTATCTCATTATAAACAGGAAGCAGAGAGAGAGAGAGAGAGAGAGAGAGAGAGAGAGAGAGAGAGAGAGAGAGAGAGAGAGAGAGAGAGAGAGGGAGAGAAGGGGCCATGTAAAACCTCACCTCAGGATCCTACCCCAGTGACATACTTCCTCTGGTTATATCCCATCTCCTAAAATTTCCAGCACCTTCTGAAATAGCACCAGCATCTGGGATCCTAGGTTTGACCATATGAGCCTGTGGGGGACATTTCATATTTAAGCCATACCACATGGGAATGAGATGGTGAGTCACACTGTTTGGATCATCTGATGTTCTGGATTAATTTGCAGAGCTGATCCATTGGCATGCCTGATCTGGGGAGTAGGTAGGGCTTTAGTTCCAGAACTCCTGGAATGGATCCTCTGGCAGAATATGCTTTCTGTTGCCCTTGGTCAGACATCCTACCACATGGGGCTCAGCCTGCATTTCTCCTTAGAACTCCCAGCCTCTTGAACCGTTTCATGTTACCCTTGACCATACACACAGCAAACAGTGGCCACAAATGGACATGGGGTTTGTGTTGTCTACAGGAACCCAGTCTTCCTCCCCTAAAGGCAGTATATCTGACTTCCCAGTCTCTCCTGGCCAGGCCTCAACAGGTGAAAACTATTCTGGGTTTGGGTTAACCAGCAGAAATCGAGCAGTCTGCTGTCTTTACTGCTTACCTCCTCCTGATCACGGCCATTTCCCGCAAGACCTGTAGGTAAACCAGGAAGTAATTGGCAGCAGAGCCTGGTGGTGGTAGCAACAAAGGAGCAGTGATTCCCTGATTCCCCTGGTGAATCCTGCCTTCATAGCTGCTCAGCTTCTTTTGGAAGAGACTCCTGACTATCAGCCTGCCTTATCAGGAGGAAGAGGCCCCAGGTGGCCTCCTCTTTTTGCTTACTATCGAAGACTTCCAGAATGTTCCTGCAGTTGCCAGATCTTCATCATAAATACCTTAAGTCCCATAGGCCTTTTTCTAACCAGCCTACCCACTGAGTCATTTTTGAGAACTCTGTCTCCCACAGTGATTGTATTCCTCTGTCCATTCGCAGTTTTAATTATGAGCTTACTTGATGGGCTTCCCTCCTGCTTAACTTCTTTTGGTAACTCATTAAACCTCTGAGTCACTCGTTCTTTATTATAGAGAGGGCAAAAATGAAAGAAAGCTCTGCCCTGGGAGAAACTTGGGGGTGGGTTACTGTGGTTGAGCCTAGCTATGCGTCTAGAGGACTTAGTTGCCTCTTGTCCCCTTTTAAGACATGGACAAACAGGGTGCTGGACTTGCTGTGCTGGGGTCATTGTGGTTTTCTCTCAAGGGACTTTTTGTTGTTGTAGAATACCAGCTTATAATTCTGCTCAAGTGCTTCCCTCCTATGTGACTGTGCCCTCGGAGAGGTGATCTCCAAACTAGGATGGAGCTTCTCATTAAAGAGAAATCCCAAACTTTATTTTGTCCTTAAAAACACATGCCCTCTGAGGAGGACCCCCAGTGGGTTGGGGATAGGGAGGAGGGAAATGAGCGTATCACCATAATATTTGCTCATATAACATATATAATTATTGACAATAAAGATGTTTTAAAAAACATTAAAAGAACCTGTTCAGGGCTGGAGAGATGGCTCAGCGGTTAAGGTACTCACCTGCAAAACCTAAGAACCTGGGTTCGATTCCCCAGTAACCACATAAAGCCAGATGCACAAGGTGGCACATGTGTCTGGAGTTTGTTTGCAGTGGCTGGAGGCCCTGGTGTGCCCATTCTGTCTTTCTATATGCCTCTCTCATAAATAAATATATTTTTTTAAAAGAACCAATTCATAACCCACAGAGACACTTCTTGGTATCTCCTTTATTTCCCATCAGGGTTTTTTTTTCCCAAAAATATCTCACTTCTACCCTCCCCCAGCCCATCAAACTATTTCTTTCTTTCCTCACTCCCCCTCCCCAAGGGAAGTTATTTTACTTCTGTTGGCTATGGACATCCCTTGGTAAACTAGGGTTCATCTGTGTTGTGAAGACTGAGCTAAAACATATCAGTACCACCCACACATTGCTCCTAAAGGCTAGCTATTATCATGTTCACGCCACTATCCCTAGATCCCATTTTTATTTTTCTCTCCCAGTGGAAATACTAGAGAAAAATATCTGGAAGCTGAGAAAATGGAACCTAACACTAGATATCATTCATTAAGCATGACTCGTGTTCCACTCACTACCCCATGTTATGTGTTCTCTCTCTTTAATCCCTGCCACAGCCCTGAGGGTTAGATACTATTATTACCCCTCTTTCACAAATGAGGAAACTCAGAGAGATGAAGCAACTTGCTGAAGGCCAAACAGCTAGTGAGTGGTGGGGTCGTAGCCCGCCTGACTTCCACGGCTTTAGTTTTGCAAGTGTTCTTGCTATTCATTTTGGCACATAGGGGCTGTGACCTCCTGCCTGCAGACTTTGGGCCCCTGATGACACATGTTTGCTCTTGGTAACTGCTGTCATGGTGGAGCCCACAGGCTGGGGCGAAGCCACCTGGCCTAGATGGAGGTGAACTCTCTGAAGACCTCCTTGGTTGTCAGATAGAGACAGAGAGAAATGTGTTTTTCTGCAAAGGTTGGCATTTATTTTAATAATCAAGTTAAAAATTTATGTGGTCTCCCTGATTGGCAAAACAAAGGCTTTCTGTACTTTTGTGTGAGCTAGGAATTACTAATGAGATCCGGGGGATTTGCCACTGAGTCTAGACTGGAAGTAGAAGCTAGGATACTTAGAGTTAGTGAAAACTGGGTTTTCCAGGATCCTTCAGCTGCAAGGGAACCTTCCTGTTGTCCACACATCTGGCACCTCATCTGTCCTGGGGAATTTAGGGTTAACCTAATGCTCTGATGCACAACCCTGTTCCACAGATGTCCTGGGACTGTCAGCCATGAGCATTCCTTGTAGTCCCCAAGGTAGTTTTGTGCTGGGGGGTCCCCTGTCTGAGAAGACTTGCAGTTCTACAACTAGGTTGCCCCAGAGGCCAGAGAGTAATGTTGGCGTTTGCATTATGCGTAGGGGCCAACATAGTCCTGGGTTCCAAAGAATTAGCTACAAGAAGGGCTGCTGTAGCCTGGGTGCTGTAACAGATGCCTGGGCTCTGTGCAGATAGGAGGCCAGTGCCATTGTTATTGTGCTAACTCACTGCTATTCTTCCTCCTCCAGTTCGTTTCTTTCCCTCCTTCGTCCCCTTGTTGCGTCTTCTTTTCTTCATTCTCATTTTCTTTTTTTCTATGAAAAGCTGTACAGCAAAATAACATGTCAAAGTCTGGAAGACCATTCATTCATTTATTCCTCAGATATTTATAAAGCTCTTACTCCAAACTGAACATGAGGTGGAGATACAAAAGTGAATAAGAAATCCCTCCAATTGGATATGTACTGTGTTCAGAGGTACTGTGGCTTGAATACAGTTTTAAATGTTTCCTGCAAAGGTTCATTTGTTAGAATATGGGTCTATAGTGTAGCAGTGTTGAAGTGGGTGGGACCTTTGAGAGGTGGGCCCTGCCGGGTATGGTGGCACATGCCCATAATCTGAGAATTCAGGAAGCAGAGGCAGAAGGGTAGAAGTTCAAGGCTAGCCTGGGCTACAGTGAGAACCTATTGAAAAAATAATAACAAAAATGAGGTGGAGTCTAATGTTAGGTCATTACATCTATGAGAACATGGTCTCAGAAGGGATTAATATAGTTCTCTTGGGAACCAGCCTTGCTCTCTGGATTTCTGGCTCTGTCTCACATGCACTCCAACCAATGATGTCATCTACCATGACACCTTCACCAGAACCAAGAAAGCAGCACCATACCCTTGAACCTCCAGAGCTGTGAGCAGAATATGCTTCTTTTGTTCATAAATTATCCAGCCTTAAGTATTTTACCGTGGTAACATAAGGCAGGTTCATACAAGGGAGAGGCAGATATATTGACAAGTATAGTAACATGCATTATATATCCTTTTAACTCCATCATCTCATTTAATCCTCGGACAAACACTATGGGGGAAAATTCTGGTTTTATAGTCTGCTTATATATAAGACTGAGGCAAAGAGAAATTTAGTAATTGACCCAAAGTCATATCGTTAGCTTGCCACAGATCTGATTGAGCCCAATCACGCCACAGTCCACATTATTAACAGCTCTGCTGGCTCCCACTGAATCATAGCATGTTGTGATGAGCATCACATAAGAAGGGTCTAGAAGACATGAAGTTTGAATCTGGCTTGGAGAATTTTAGGCTGGAGCAGTGAGGGGAGAGCATCACCCATGTAAGAACATTGTGAGCAGAGACAGAGGCTGCTGAGCCCAGATGTTCACAACCCACGGGGTGGTCGGGGAGGTTAGCATGATTAGAGAGGAACCCAGAAAGTCAGCTGGACCTATAAAGTGTGAAGGGGTTTGGACTGAAGACTCACAGGGGGAGCTTGGTCCTATAGGGAGTGGAAGAGAAGGGAGCGATTGGGTTTACTAACTAAAAGGGCAGTCATCATTGAAAAGTAGAGAAAATGGTCACACTATCAAAAACCTTTGAGAGAGGACATGGGAGATGGCTCAGTGCTTAAAGGCACTTGCTTGTAAAGCCTGCCTGCCAGGGTCTGCTTCCCTAGTACATATGTAAAGTCAGATGCACAGCATGGTACATGTGTGTACAGTGGCAAGAAGTACCTGGTAAGCCCTGGCTTTCTGTCTCTTTTAAATAAATAAAATAAAGACATAATTTTCCAAATATTTTCCACTGGGTTTATTGTGCATATTTAATGTGGTTGCACTTTACACATGTGCATATGCACACACATGTAAACGGTTTGTGTGTTGGAGATCACATGGAGAAAGCAGATGGAAGAATTCCAGCGCAAGTCATGGGCTTTAACTGGGACCACATGTGACTGGCCTCCACCAATCCTCAGCCCCTCTCATGGAGAGTAGCAGGCACTACCCACTTCATGAACGGATGAAAAAGGAAAGCATTGTGATTGGAGAGGAGGGCATGGGGTTTCTGGAAGTTTCCTTGGAGACAACTACATTATGGTGAAATGAGGATGGATTTCTACCTTCAACAGCAGGGTGTTCATTCTTTTCCTACCTGCAACATAGAATGTGGACAGAGCTGATGAAGGGAGAGGCTAGACTGATGAAGACTTTGACCTCGTACAGGTTGGCATTGAGGCTAAGTTGATAAAATGAACCACTTGTTGCAATATCCAGGTTGGAGGTAGAACACAGATGGTCTGGGGGAAGTGAACCTGAGGGAGACCTAGGAGCTGTTTGCCTTGCAGGGGACTCACAGTTGACAGCTATCTTCAGGATCCTCCCACCTGTGTTCCATCCGCTCCTATTGCTAGAGGATGCCTCGCTGTCTATATAGCTTCATCCTAATGATGGGTTCTGATTACTTTTTAAAAAGTTATTTATATGTATATATCAAGGATATAGTTTTTAGAATTTTCACAACACAAAATAAAACACTTCTATAATCTTCACCCAGAACAAGAGCAGAGCATTGTCTGTTACCAGCACACTGTATGGTCTTCTTTCTGTCCTCTCATGGACAGCCTCTGCTCATGCATCAAGTAGAAACACTATTACACTTCTGTCACCACGGAATAATTTAGCCTGCCTGCTTTGACTCTTTGTGTGAATGGAATTTTGCAGCATGTTCCCTATTTCTCTGGCCTCTCTCCCCTCAACATTACATTGATGAATTTCATTATCTTGTGTTCCATGAATAAGGTCTGTTCTCTTTTTGTTACCTTGTTACTGGGTTGGATGAATGCATTATGTGGAATATGCCATTCACCCTTCCCTTGTTGGTGAGGACTTGGATTGTGTGATTTGGAGCTTTATAAATATCTCTGAGGGCTGGAGAGATGGCTCAGTGGATAAAGGCACATACTTGTTGGGCCTGACAGCCTGAGTTCAATGTCCCAGTACCCACATAAAGCCAGACACATCAAATGGAACAAGTGTGTGGAGTTCATTTGCAGTGGCAAGAGGCCCTGGTGCACCCATTCCTCCCCCACTCTTCCTCCCATCTCTGCTTGCAAATAAATAAAATTTTTTTAATAAAATATCTTTTGTAGACTTAAATACTTACCTTTGATCTTTATATATATATATACTCAGGAGTGCAATTACCAGGACATATGCATGTCTAGCTTTTGTAATTGCTGTATAGAAATTTGTAACTTGTACCAAATTATGTTTACACCAGCAGTTTATTTAGCTCAAGTTGTTCAATGTCTTCATCAACACTTAATATTTTTATTTTTTTGGGGGGGTAGGTTTCAAGGTAGGGTCTCACTCTAGTCCAGGCTGACCTGGAATTCACTATGTCGTCTCAGGCTGGCCTCAGACTCACAACAGTCCTCCTACCTCTGCCTCCTGAGTGCTGGGATTAAAGGCATGCACCACCACACCTGGCATATTTTTATTTTTAACTGTTTGGAAAAGTTTGTGGTAATATCTTTCTGTGGATTTGATTACATTTCCTGATAGCTAATGATACTTAGTTTTTGTTCATGAGTATTGACTACTAAGCTACTCTTTATTTTTTTTTCTTTTGAAGTGTCAGTGTATTTAATTAATTTGAAAGCCCATGTCTTAGCTGTCAGTGGTCTGGTGTTTCCTGTAATGTTTGTTATTTCACACTGAATTCTGGGCATTTTGTATGAAGTGCCATGGAACTTCTGGGTGCTTTCTCTTCCTACAGAGGGTGTCGAATTCTCCCAGACACGGTATTTTGAGATGAGCTGACCGTGATGTAGCTGAGCCTGGTGGATTTTTGGTCATACTCTGTGTCTTTTTCAAAGTCTCAGTTAAAAGCTTGGTGTTTAGCAAGCTCCTCAGCATCAGTCACTTTCTCATTACTATGCACAAATAAATACCTGACCAGAAACAACTTAGGGAAGGAAGAAAAGGGTTTATTTTCAGCTTACAGTTTCAAGGGGAAGCTTCATCGAGGTGTGAAGGCAAGGAAGGAGCAGGAAGTCACCTTGTCCTGTTATCAGGCAAGAAACTGAAGATGAACAGGAATGGGGCTGGGCTATGAAACCTCCAGACCCAGTGACCCTCCACCCCAGCAAGGCTCCACCTCCTAAAGGTTCCACAATCTTCCCAAGTAGTGCCACCAGCTGGGGACCAAGTGTGAAACCCATGGAAGGCCTTCTCTATTCCATCCACAATCCCCTCCTCAGTGGTTCATTCACCCCCATGCTTGTCTCTCCAGCCCGAGGAGACTGTGGTCTCTGGTTTCTGGTTAGCCTCTGTGCTTTACTGTGTGGCATCAAACATGAGGAAAAGCTGGCCCTGGCCAGGGGGTTCTCTTCATTGAGTATTTCTGCTAGCTGAGCTCAGGGCCTCTAGTGCTTGCTGCCTCCATTGTTCCCTGGGGTTAGTGTCTTCTAGCAGGTGGCCCGTGTGTTCTCCAGATGCCCTTAGCAGGAGAGCTAGTCTCAGTCATAGCTGGACACATGAGATTCTATTCTCATTACAAAATGATTTGCGGGGGGGGGGTGGTGGTGTTTCAATAATATCCCAATTCTTCCAGGGATTTCAGCCATCTCTCTGTGTCCTCTCAGACACAGGGAAAAGCAAAGCCAGGTGTTGGAAATGGAGATTTCCAGTGTAGTCAGGAGCAGGAACTAGGGACTAGATTCGAATTACTGTTCATCTTTTCTCTCACAGTAGTCAAATATGGCTCTAATGGTGGCTGGCAGGCATGGTATGTCTTCCAGTTCAGGCCTAACTTATCAAATGTTTAAACAAAAATATGTTTCCTTGTTAAGAAACCTTAGATTTTACGTGGATCAGTAAGATTATTCACTATACCAGCAACTCAGAAAATTTGAAATAGTTTATTTTTTAGTAAAAAAAATTAATTTTAAATTAAAGATTTAGCCAGGCCTAGTGATGCACACCTGTAGTGAGGCAGAGGGAGGGAGATCATAAGTTTTAGGTCAGCCTGGGCTACAGAACCAGAATCCTGCCTCAAAAATAATTAATTTTAATAAAGTATATTATATTTAATTATATACTGTATATTTAAATATATTATACTTAATTATATATTATATCTATTATATGTATATATATATATATATATTTGTTTTTTGAGGTAGGATCTTGTTCTAGCCCAGGCTGACCTGGAATTCACTCTGTAGTCTCAGGGTGACCTCAAACTTAAGGCGATCCTCCTACTGCTGCCTCCCGAGTGCTGGGATTAAAGGTGTAAAGGTGTATGACACCATGCCCAGCTTCCTCTCCTTGCTATGGGCTCCTTCCCCTACAAAAGCCTCCTTTCTGCTTTCATGACTGCACAAGCCCTGCAATAATGAGTCCATCAACATTTTGATGAGGATAATGGAGGGGTCGAGAGACATCAAAATAGAAATAGCACTAGCTGGAAAGAGCAGGGGATTTCATGGAACGGGGCAGGGGAGGGGGCAAAAGATGGTGATGGGAGGGAATTATGATCAAATTACAGCATCTGTATGTGTCAAAATTCTCAATAAAAAATTTGGGGGCTGGAGAGATGGCTCAGTGGTTAAGGTGCTTGCCTGCAAAGTCTATGGACCCTAGATCAGTTCTCTAGCACCCACATAAAGCCAGATGCACAAAGTGTCACATGCATCTGGAGTTCATTTCCTGTGGCTGGAGGCCCTGGCACGCCCATTCTCTCTGTCTGTCTCTCTTCTCTCTGCTTGCAAATAAATAAAATATAAAACTTAAAAACTACAAATGTGAATTTTTGTGAGTCTAGAAATATAGATGTGAAGAGGGTTAAGAAAATGTTTCTACCACAGCCACGACAGGAAAAAGCAACCCTCCACCTCTCCATGTTCCTCTCCTTGACAATCCTTATTGTTGGTATTATTCCAGAGTCAGCAGTGACAGAGCCGCCATATCTCTCACCGAACTCCATGGGTCGAGAGAGACTGGGGGCAAAGGTAAAGAGCTGTAGAGACCCAGAAGCAGGGACGACGCTGCCTGCTTGTCAGAAGTGCAGGTGCCTAGGCCAAATTCCAGACCCTGCGGCTTGGAATTGCACGTTCTCATCTTCCACAGAACCCAGGGCTCCTCTGTGCCCTTCCAGCAGATGGCCTTTACTAGACAAAATGAAATTGCAGTCGATGGGTTGTGCTTACCTTCAGAATGCCAAGTCATAACTGGACTCCATGCTTTCTTCTGTATTCATCTAGTGAATCTGCTTTGACAGCCCCCAGGACACAATGTCACACCTGTCCCCTCTCTACACAGCTCCCACCACCTTTCTTTGTTTTAATGTTTATTTATTTATTTTTAAGGGGAAGTGAGAGGGCAGAGAGAGAGAGAGAGAGAGAGAGAGAGAGAGAGAGAGAGAGGAGAGAATGGGCGCAAGGGCCTCCGGCCACTGCAAATGAACTCCAGGTGCATGCACCACTTTGTGCGCCTGGCTTTACATGAGTACTGGGGAATTGAATCCAGGCCTTTAGGCTTTGCAAGCAAGTGCCTTACCTGTTGAGCCATTTCTCCAGCCCCCTCCTGACTTTTCTTCTTTTCAAACAATGTTCTCCACTAGTTTATGTAGAACATAAGCATCAACTGGGAACTCATTTCCATTTTCACCACCAAATGTTCACCATGCTGGCATTAGACACCTGTTTTCCTCTGGAAGTGATAGAAGTGTCCTTCCTTAGAGCAAAGGACATTCACTCAGCCTGGGTCATCCCAATTTCCCTCCTCTAGGGCTTAGCCCATTTGGTCACATTCTCTTCCAGGCCATCAATGGCTCCCTCTTTTTTGAACCATCTCTACCTCATCAGTAGATAGCCTGGCTTGATATCAACCGTCTTTTGAAAAGTCACTTCTTCCTTGACTGCTTCTCTTTCCAGCCGCTGGTTCTGATCTGTTTCCCTTCACTTCTTGGAAGATGCCTCTATATCATGTCTACATCTCTGCTTTCCTTCCACGTTCAGTGCACTTCACTCTGCCTCTAGCTCTGTCTTCTGCTCACCTGGTCTTGTAGTGCCAGGGACCTGTGTCATCAAATACCACAGATGCATTCAGCAAGTTCTGACATCTGTGACCATCTTCTCCATTATGCAACGTTTGCTCCTTATGGTCTTTGGGACACCATATTCTGTTGGCTTTCCTCCAACCACACTGCTGTCCCTTTGTCCCTTGGCCCCTCTGTCTCTCTGTCACCTCCTCCACCTGACTGCTTTATGCTGGAACTCTGGAGTTCCTCAGGGCCCTTCCCTACCTTCTCTCTTTCTCTTTCTCTCTCTGTCTCTTTCTCCTTTCTTCTCTCCATTTCTTCCTCTCTACCTTTGTCTTTTTAATTTTCTCATACCCCTCCCCCTTTCTCTTTTCTTCCTCCATGAGAACATCCATTTTATAGCTGTCCTGTCTGGTTTCCTTATCTTCCTCTTGCTTCATGCATGTCCACACCTGCCCAGTCTCTAGGTATGTGTCTGTGATTTTGGGCCACAGACTGTAATTGTTTATGTGACTATTGTTCTAAGAGTGGGTTCCACAATTCCCTATAGTATCTAGCATAGTGCCTTGAAATTAAAATAAGATTTATTGAAAATAAATAAACAAGCAGTTTCTTACATGGATGCATACACGGATCTCTGAACATCTACAATTACAGACACTTTCCTCTTGAGGAAGATTCAAGAGTAAAAAGAATGTTTGGGATGGTGTTGGCACCTGAAGGATATTGGAGGGTTTGGCTAACTAATTGAATAATAGCAATCTGTAGGGCCTCCAAGTGAGAAAGGCCTTAGTGACTATCACACTCAGCACTTAAAAGTATGCAGAGGTGCCTATATTTTACAAGGTTCAACTCAGTTATGTGTTTCATTAGACAGAAATAATTTAAGAGGCTAGGACTATCAGGGCATTAAAAAATAAGACTAGCAACTTGATTGCTAACATGAACACTCTTAGGAGCACAATAAAGAAGTTGATGCTGATGTGTGTCTCTCTTCCCCTTTTATGTATGGGTCAAAACAAGTTTTATTAATATTGCTAAGTATAATGCTAATATTCTAGGTGAAGGCAATTACCTTAGACTAAAGTAAAATTATTGATACTATAATTGGGTGATCAATAATGAACGTTTATCAGTAATAGGAATTGAATAACGGGGCTGATAATGATTTGGAAGCTGAAAACATGTATTTAGCTGAATGACCTCAGAGAAGGCCTATTCCTTTCTCAGCTTTAAACCAGGAAGATTGGATTTCATTACCTCTAAGGTAGTGGGGTGGATCTGATTCCAGCACAAAGGTGGGAGAGAGAGAGCAGATCTGAGCTCCGGTGGGGTTCACGCTGTCTGCTGGTGCTGGTGTTGCTTGCTGCAGTTACTTCTCTCTGGATCTATGGAAACAAGCAGCTTCTTCCACCATTGGTGGAACTTCCCTTGGGTCTTGAAACTTGAAAAAAATCCCTTCCTCCCAGAAACTTTATTTGTTTGGAAGTTCATCCCAGCCACATGGAGCTGACTACAAAAGAATTCCCGAGAAATGACACTCAAGGTTGCCCTCTGACCTCCGCACACATGTGCACACATATGCACCCTTGAATTTGCATGAAAGCACATACACATATATTAAAAATGTTTTCTGTAATGAATCAGTACTTCTAGTTCTTTGAGCCTGATATTTGCCCTTTCAAGTAAATACTTGATTGTGTCAAGAACCTTCTCCCACACCCTCTGAAAACCATCTGCTAGAAAAGAAAGAAGGTGGAGTGCTAGAGCTCTGCACCTGATTCTCCCAGGGGTGCTTTCCTGGTCCTCCTAGCAGAGAGATGAAGGAGACAAGGAAGAGACGGGTCTGAGCCATGGCGCTTTGCCCCTGGCAGTACCTTCACTGTGGACAGCACCATGTTCTTACACTCTAAGCTTCTGGGATCCCAGGTTCCTGGAGACCTCCAATGACACTTCTGGGAGAGCCACCCAGAAGGCTTCGAAGATAGTGCTCTGGACCTTCAATTGGTATGTGGTTCATTCTTCTGTTGTGCTTTCTTCCATAAGATGCATTACACAGATTGCCTTCTTGTATAAAGTTTATCAAATAGAGGGGTTCATGTGTGTGCACGCATGTGTGCATGTGGAGTGTATGTATGTGTGTAGATGCATATTGTTAGTGCCCAGCATGCAGAAGGCAGAGGAGAACATCATGTGTCCTCTTTTCACTCAGCCACCTGTTTTCTTGAGACAGAGTCTCTTACTCAACCTGGTGCTGGAGTTTTCAGTCAGTGAGTCCCAAATATTCTCTGATCTTTGTCTCCCACAGGACTGGGATTAGAAGCACAAGAGCTGAGATGAAATTTCAATAGATTTTCTGAGATTGAGCCTCTGTCTCCAACAGTTCTAACTTCTGTAGGTGTAGGTGAGGGCTGTGCGCTGTCTACTGCCCTGTTTCTCCAGGGCTACTCGGTTTTTGAGAGATTCAAGGCGAGGTACCATTCTCACTTGACTTCAACCAACTTGTACAGCTCGTGGTGGCATGAGCGTCTTCCACAGAGGAATGACCTCCTTTCCCAACTTGGTAGTGCTGGCCCAGCAACTTCTTTTGGAAATTAATTAAGGTTATTTCTCTCTCTCTCTCTCTCTCTCTCTCTCTCTCGTGTATGCATGTATATGTGTCTTTGTGACACCCCATACCCTTGCCTGCTGTAGTGGGACCTGCCACCTGCAGATGAGTGAGTGGAACATTGAGTGAACCCACTCTTCCGCCTGGTCTTGTTTTGAGCAGCTGTTTCACATGGGATCTGGGGATTTGAACTCAGGCAGTCTCAGGTCCTCCCAGGCCTTCAGGCTTGTGCAGGAAGCATTCTTAACCACTGAGCCACCTCTCCAGCCCCCACCAGCCTTCAGAGATGCAGGGACGTTCTCTAGGCAGTTGGCCTTTCAGTTGAGAGGGCATTTTGGATATCTTGGGGATAGTGTTATAAAAGGCTTTGGAGCCATTGTGCGTGGCACACATCAGCTCTCTCTTCCATGTGAGCTGGCTCTGAGCAGTAGTGAAGGGGACAGCATCACCATGGGGCTCTGTGGTTATGGCTCCGTCTGGTCCAGTAGTCCACAGTGTCACAGAGGGAGGATTCATTCGCCATAAAGCACATCTCCAGTGTGGTTGACAAGGGACTCCTGTGCAGTTTCATAGTCCACCAGCTCTCAGGATGAAAGTGATCCTGGAGCCTGCTCCCATGGGACTCTCATAAGGCCCAGTAGATCACAAGCTTCCAGATGTGGAAGTCAGTGTGTGCAGAGGTGCATTCACAGGCCAGGGCCGGGGTGCGTGCTCACAGTGCTCCCCACACATGCTCTTTCATTCAGTCAAGTCTGCTGTGAAAAGAAGAGTGAATTAACAATGCATCATCCTAGAACAAAATAAAGACATTAGTTTTTCAAATGGAATAATTAAGAGATGTCAATCCTAAAGGGTTTTAGCTACCTCCTCTCCCTACTGTAAAGTGGCAAAATCCCACTAAACACACAAAGATATAAATGGGAAACAAGCTATTCTAGGTATTTTCTGGAGCCCAGGCAGGCTGGGGCTGGGTAGCATCCTGCCCAGACTCTTGAGAAGTTCCATAAAACAGAGGCCAAAGCCTCTGGCTGCCCTCTGGCGGAGTGAGGTGAGGACTCTAGAGTGCAGCCCAGCCCTCCCATGTTTATATTCAGGCTGTAAAAATAAGCCCGAGGACCAGGCTGACACCAGCAGAAAATGAAATCATTGACAGAATTTTTATTATGTGCAGTTCAGGGATGCTTTTGAACTGCAGGTTTCATCATCTGTGTCTGATCAGGTGCCTTTATATCTAGAGGAGGGGCCAGGGAGCCGCTCGCTGCTCATATCTTTCTATTTCAGACCTGCTGTTCATTTCTCAGTTCTCATCCTTTCTTTTTCTTCTGCTAGACAGAGGTAATGCTCATCAGTGGCTTGGTTTAAATTAAATTATCTGGGTTCCTTTGATGTTACTTCTCCTTCCCTTAACTGTCTTTCTCCATTTGCACTGTTCAGCATTTGTTGACCACACTCAACAGATATCGACCGAACACCCACTCTGTTAGGCACTGTTCCAGGTGCTGGAGATAAAGGGGGAAACCTCATATACATGGCTCCTGCACTAATGCAGGACATGGAAGGAGAAGGTAGATATTTAAACAGCCATCTGAAAATGAATGCATACTTTGCCACATTCCATGTAGAGCAGTCAAGACGCAGTGAAAGGGAGTGACTTCCTACTCTACATCCAGTCATCCAGAGTCTCAGCTCTGGGGAGGTGACTGTTAATTTATGGCCTGAATAATGAGAGGGAGTCAAGCAAGTAAAAAGAGAGGGTAGAGTGTCTCAGGCAGATGGTGAAACGTGTGCAAAGGCTGTGACAAGAGAGAATGTTGGCAGGAAGCCTAGAGAGAGAGAGCAGATGCCATATCCTGGACATGTCCAATGCTATTAGAAAAACAGTGATTGACTTGCCCACGTGTGGGCCACTTTGTGCAGATCTGATCATATAGCTAGCAGGGCTTGTAGCAGGGCTTCCATTTGGCCTTGATTTATCAGAGGCTCAAATGTTTTAAACGAGCATCATCCAGGAGAGATGCAAGCTACGTGGGTCACCACCTCAATATAGAATCCATATAAAATTCTCAATGAAATGTCTTACATTCCTTTTTCCACAGCATGTCTTTGAAATAAATGTATGCTACCATGTTGAACGATGTGAATCAAGGTTTGAGGTCCTCTTAATTTTAATCCATGAAAGAACAAGCTAGATTGCTTTTCTAAGTCAAATTTTGAGCAAATGATTCATTGTATTGGCTCTGAAAGAGTCATATGACCACCTGGAGCCAATGAGTGACCAGGAAGAAAGTGGCGCATCCAGTTGTTTAGACCCAGATCATATACTGTACCCCAGAGGTACAAGAGAAGGCTAGGCAACACCTGAACTTTATTTTTTGGGTAGACATTTCTACTTTTAGCCACTCAGGATCCATCTGTCTGACCTTGGGTAGTGTGTTTAAGAATTCTCTCTCTCCCACATGGCAGAGGGCTGGAAGTCAGAAGCTTCTATAAAGGGAATACTTTTATTTTCAGCTTTAAGTATTTTTGTTTTTAGGGTTTCTTTTTCTACTAGCATGTGCTATTAAATTTTTTTTGCCTCTATTAGAGAAGTTGAATTTCTTATTCTAAGATCAGGGCTAAATGGGGGCATATACTACTAGAGTAAGCAAATATCTTGGTTTGCCTAGAACAGCCATGGCTTGTCCCTGTTGTTCCCATAGAATTATTAGCAGAAGCTCTTTCCCACTAAATTGTCCCAGCTTTGGAGCATATGATCATGCAATGAAATACTGCAGCTCCATCATGAGTACTTACAAGGTTAAGTTAGACTTTAAAAATGTCTTGGGATTGATAGAATGACATAATAGACATGCCTTAATAAAGCCTAGGAGAAGAGAGATAGCCATTCTTTCCATTTTCTGTACTTTCATCCAGAGAATGAGGCATTCCAAGAGCTCATGTGTCTAATTGCAACGTTTCCTTTTAAGCATCAAAATGCTTCCCTACTTTGTATTTTCCCAAGTTCTTAAACATACAGCATCAAAAGTAATTGAACTACTTTTTGTTGATAGAAGTTATTTCAGAGCTCTTCACTTGATAGACAAAAACTCACTTCTGTATTGTGAGTGATGACAGGTGTGTGAAAATATGCTTACTCCTTCTCTCTCCCCTAAGGAGGACAGGTGAAATTTGTGGTGAGAGAAGTCCCTGGATGAGTTGCCTCGACTTCCCTCATGGGTCATCTAAATATATTAATTTTCTATGTGCATCTTGGTGTGTATGTAGAAGGGGACACACATCATTCCTCTTAGACTACTGGTCAAAGTCCTTTGCACCCGAGATAAAGGAATAGGAAAGAAGTCTTGATTCCCTGGGAAAGAGCAGATTCCAGATTCACAATTAACCCAGGGTAGAATTACTAAAAAGAGCACAGCTTCCAGTCTCAGTGATACAGTGCTTGTCCAAGACTAAAATTTAAACAGAATAATTAGAATATTTCCTTCCCTTAATCCTAAATGACACTAACAAAAGAAAACAGAAAAAAGAAAGAAGGGAAGGAGAGAACAGTTGAGCATATAAAAAACTGCTAATAAGATAATGGCTTTTAATTTAAATGTATCCATATTTACATTAAATATGAATGGTTTAAATACACAAGTTAAAAGATAGAGATGGCCAGATTGGATCATAAAGGAAATTACAAGTGTGCACTGTCTATGAAAACCCACTTTAAATGCAAAGAAAGATAGGTAAAGGTAGTAAGATATAATATGGCATGCTAGACAAAAACTGTCAGAAAGATGTTGAGTGGGCGGGAGAGAATGCTCAGTGGTTACAATGCTAGCCTGTAAAACCCAATGACCCAAGTTCGATTCCCTAGTACCCACATAAAGCCAGATGTACAAAGTGGCACATGCATCTGGGGTTTGTTTGCAGTAGTTAGAGGCCCTGGTGTGCCTATATTCTCTCCCTCTGTGTCTCTCTCTGCTTGCAAATAAATAAAAATAATTTTAAAAAATGATGTTGAGGGGGACTGGAGAGATTGCTCAGTGGTTAAGGCACTTACCTCAGAGTCAAATAACCCGAGTTCGATTCCCTAGTACCCACATAATGCCAGATGCACAAAGTGGCACATGCACCTGAAGTTCATTTGCAGTGGCTGGAGGCCTTGACGTACCCATTCTCTCTCTCTCTTTCCTATATCTCTCTGCTTGCAAATAAATCAATAAGTAATTATAAAATATTTTTAATGATGTTGAGTACTTTATATTAATATCAGAAATCATAGACTTTAAGAGCAGGTGGTTGTTATTAGCGGTAAAGTTTCACATGAAATTACAATAAAGCATGCAGTTCTCAAGGACACATATAACAAAGCTTCAAAAATGCATCATGCAAAAACTGGTAAATGGGAAGTGAAATAAATGATTTTACAACTTCACAGTTGTCATTGAACCTGTCAGCACTTCTTTCATAGGAGATGATGGAAAAACTAGAAAGAAAATCCCCAGGATTCTAGGTGTCCCGAGCAACAATGTCAGTCAGCTTGATCTAGCTGACCTGCAGAGAGCCCTTCACTGAGCAGCATGGCTGCCAGTGAGGTCTCCCCAAAAGGGAGAAGCTCCTTCATGCTGCACATACCCTGTTTGCACTAGAAGCTTCCAACACAGGAGGAACTTTTCTAATCACCTGCCTTGGAATCACTTAGAAGGGAATTCTTAGCAGTACTAGATTCTCCTGGTTCTCGAACCCCAATTCAGCATGGAAAGGGACATGCTGAACAGAGAGGAATCCTGTGAGTCAGGGACTGAGCCAAATCCCTCGCTTTGACTTGATGGGGCTCTAGAAAGCCTTGGGCTCTGCCTTCAACCCATTTTCTTTCTTAGTTCAGTCAATCCTGTTTAGGTTGTACTTTTTCTATGTTTTTAATTTTTTTTATTTTGTTTTTTGAGGCATGGTCTCACTCTAGCCTAGGCTGACCTGGAATTTACTATGTAGTCTCAGGGTGGCCTTGAACTTACAGTGATCCTCTGCCTCCCAAGTGCTAGGATTAAAGGTGTACTTTTAATTCATTGAGTCTATAGATGTGATTTTTAGACTCCATCTGCTAGAATATCCCAATATCATACCTGTTTGGTTGGCATCTGAACCTAGTGATATTTCATAGGACCATGGCTTTCTAAAACTACCCCCATCCCCTCAGCAGCAGCAACAACACCACACACACACACACACACACACACACACACACATAAAAAAGAAAGAAACTGATCACCTCTCATATAATCCATAGCCTCCTATCCCATAGACTAGTCCACTAAGCCCACTGAGGAGGGACCCCAGAGGGTTGGGGACAGGGAGGAGGGAAATGGGGGTACCATTACCAGACTTGCTCATACAGTGTATCTAATTATTGACAATAAATATGAAAAAAGAAGGCATGAAGTAAGATTTGCATTAATGAAGACAATGAAAAGTGTTACTAGAGGTGGGATAAGAGAGGGGAATTGAGGGAATAAGAGCAAAACAGATTATATTCATGCATGAAAAGTGACAAAAATGAAAAGAATAAATAACAATTAAGAAGATAAAGCAAACTCACAACAAAGATGTCAAGGAATTGCTCAATGTTAGAATGTTGACAGAAATAAGATTTCAGTCATGCTTTTTTTTTTTTCATTTTGTTTTCTCAATGGTCTGATGGGAACAGAAAGTTTTGAGCAAGTTTACTGTTTGAGCAAGGTGATCGGTTGGGTAAAGAAGTCCAAAGTATTTTTCATCTGTAGAACAAATAAAGCCTGGTAAAATGTGACTGAAAAAGAAAGAACTTATCAGAGCTCCTCATAGAGCCTTATCCATACGCCAAGATTCTTTGCTGCAAGTTTGGAAGCATCTGTATTTTCTCTAAAGCTCCACAGGGTTTTGATGTGCCATCCAAACAGGATCCACAGGCTTTTCTCTTTTTATACTTCCGCTTTTATCTTCTCCTAATTTCTCCTCTGATTCCTTTTCTGTGCATTAATTTATGACTACTCCATGTAAGGTACTAGTTCTAAATAAGAATATCAATTTTTGGAATAAAAAAAAAGTCGTGCTAGTGTTCTCCACCTACCACAGAGGTCTCCGATGAGCCGCCTCAGATTTGAGGTGTGCAGGGGGTAGAGGAAAGGTTTAGACAGTGCTGCATCATGTGACTTTATAGTACCCATTATTTACTGTGAAATAAACAGGAAGCCAAAGGGCAATGTACCTTGGCCTGGACTTATTTTTCTGCATTAGACAGTACCTCCAAACAGGCTGAATGGCTGTCAGAAGGGAGTGTGACTTGAACCAGCTTTTTGCGTAAGTACCATCCTAACGGAAGCTTCTCAAAGGTGCTGGAGGAAAACCACCATGAAGCTCACTTGGCCCTGATATCAAGAACCCCATGACAAGTTGTGTGACCTTCCTTCTGTGGACAGGTTAGCCTTTTGGGCATGATTTAGTAACTTGTTTTCTACCTTAATCATCATGTGTCTTTGGAAAAGAGAAGCGTGTTCATTAGTTTGGGATCAGATGAACCTACGGTTGAATCCTCTCACTGCCCTTGGACAAGGAGCGAAAGTCTCAGGCATCGCCTACAAAGTAGTGGGTAAAGCTATCACACCATCACTTCACAGGCTGGACACTGTGGCAGGGAAGGACTGGCAGTCCACTAAGGTCTCCATGGGTTTGAATGTGGATGGTCTGACACTACTAGCCATCTGCCATGCAGCTCTGCAGAGGGAAAGCAGGTCTTCCCCACTCCTGTATCACCATGCATGGCCCAGTTTCCAGATTTCTGAAAAGACTGCAGTGTTCTAATGTGATTATTTTGGGCTGGAGAGATGGCTCAGCAATTAAGGCCTGCAAAGCCTAACGACCGTGGTTTGATTCCCCAGTACCCATGTTAGCTAGATGCACAGTGTCACATCCATCTGTAGCTCGTTTGCAGTGGCTGGAGACCTTTGCATGCCCATTCTCTCTCTCTCTCTCTCTCTCTCTCTCTCTCTGTGTGTGTGTGTGTGTGTCTCTGTCTCTGTCTCTGTCTCTGCCTGCAAATAAATAAATAAAAATATTTAAAGTGGTTATTTCAGTTCTTGGTTTATGCCTTGGGAAAAAATGCTGGCAGGTGTCAGAGGAGAGGGTGGGAGCTCTCACTCAGACTCAGGAAGAGAGAGGCTTGCATAGGATGTGTTTTCATTGATGTTTATGGATGATAGCTTTCTGTCCCTCCAAATAGGTGTGTGGGGGCCATTTAAAAAACTTCAAACACAACTTTTAAAATAAGTGAATGAATGAAGTATTTAATAAATGAGCTCACCATGGGGAAGTTCTCAGTATGGTGATTAAAACAGTAAGCTGTCTTTCCTCTCCTCCTCCTCCATTTGGACCGTGTTAGCGCTGATATTTCCTTTCCCACACGGACACTTTACTTAGTATCGATCAGCTGTTTTGCTGAGCACTGTGTCTAGTGTGGAGTGCTACACTGAAGTGCCTTTTGAGGGGTGTGATGAAGCAGAAAGGAGAGAGGCCACTTTGGGTGACAGAATTAGGCTCCAGATATCAAGACAAAATGATGGACTGATTCTTATACCATGACGTATAATAGAGCAAAATGTCAGGTCATGCCGTGAGGACCAGGAAATTAATTGTGTTGAGTGCAGGCCAGGAAAGTGTGGCTTAGTAGCAATGATTATTTAAAACACATGTTTGCACACATGTGCACGTGCACATGTGCACACACAAACTTGGGAGAAAAATAGTAGCTTAAAAAAACTAAAAGTTGGGCTTAAGAGATGGTTAAGCGGTTAAGGTGTTTGCCTGCAAAGCAGAAGGACCTGAGTTTGATTCCCTAGTGCCTGTGGAAAGTCAGATGCACAAGGTGGCACATGTGTCTGGGGTTTGTTTGTGTGGCTGGAGGCCCTGGCGCACCCATTCTCTCTCTTTGCCTGCCTCTCTCTCTCTCTCTCTCTCTTTCTGTCTCTCTCTCCCTTTTTCTCCCTCCTTCCCTCCCTCTCTCTCAAATAAAAATATTTTTAAAAAGCTGGACACTGAGAAATGGCTACACCAGGGGCCCAGGATCCTTCAGCCTCCCTCCACTTGACTGTTAGGTCCACATTCCAGCCAATGGGAAAGGGAAAAGGAACAGAAGAATGTCATCAATCCTTCCTAAAGCAGACAGAAAAATCACACATTAACTGCTTACATCCCAAGACTAGAGCCTGTCTTCTGGTCACAACTTCCTACAGGGGATTCTGGGAAATGTAGTTTTCCTTGATGCCATAGCTAATTCCACTGTCAACTTGATGGGATTTATAATCACCATGGAAACAAAGACCTTGGCGTGTCTGTGATGGAGTTTCTAAATTAGGTTGAGGTGGTGTGACCCACCCTGACTGTTCACGAGTTGGGGGGTCCCAGATTGAATAAAAAGGAGAAAGCAAGCTGAACAGCAACATTCATTGCTGTTTCCTGACGACGGATGTAATGCCACCAGCTGCCCCAGGTCCTGCCACTATCCCTTCCCCACCATGGTGGACTTTGCCATAGAACTTTCTTCCTTGAGTTGCTTTACAAATGATTTATTTATTTGCAAAGCAGAGAGAGATAGAGGAGACAGAGAGAATGGGTGCACCAGGTTCTCCTGCCACTGCAAATGGACTCCAGATCCATAAAGTGACTTGGGGACTGGGGAATGGAACTCTGGTGGTTAGGCTCTGCACTCTAACCACTGAGCAATCTCTCCAGCCCGTTAAGTTGCTTTTGTCCAGTTTTTTTGTCACAGCAATAAGAAAAGTAGCTAATATAAGTTGAATAGTCACGTTATATCACACTATATTGTACTGACAGAAGTATATTATCTTTTAGAACAGGAGAGGTCAAACTATCTGAAAAGGCCAAATACAGGCCACATATGTGTTACCTTTACAAATTCTTTCCTATGTTTGTTTTTTACAGTCCTTCAAAAAATGTCAAATCCATCCTAAACCCAGACGCTATACAAATAAGACTGGTCAGGGGGCTGGATTGTGTGCCTCTAGAGTAACCATTTTGATCATCTGTACCCCACATTACCTTCCCTTGTTCCCTTCCGTCTCATGTCCCCCTTTCATCTCTTCCTAGGGGCTGTGCCTTCAAAGAGACTCCCACCCCTGGGAGACCTTCACCTGTCATTAGCTCGTTTTGGAGGGCGTGTCCTCCCGAGCCTCTCCTCTACACAGGGCTGTGCAGGTAACCACAGCTGTGCTGGGTTCATGGGCAGACGCCAGCGTTCCACAGCATTCTTCACCTGCAGCTCTTCCACTCATCCATGCCATGTCCCTGATGCTCCCTGAGCCCTGGAGGGGTGTGATGCGCATGTCTCACTAGGGGCCAAGCACTCATCAGTCATGTATTTCCAGAACTTGGCCAGTTAAGATTCTCTGCATTGACTGCCCCTACCCTCCACCAAAGAGCTTTTCTGATAAGGGCTGAGAGCTGAACTTACCTGTGAGCATCAAGAAAACCGTTCAGGAGGCAGTTTGATGACACATCTGTTTAGCAGTATAGCAGTAGTAAACTTTTCCAAAACTTTTGACCTGGCTTTCATTACCAGGCATGAATTCCCTTGTGTGGAACAAGCCTCAAATCCAATCATAGAGCTGTTTACCCCATAACCTTCACACCACTATTGCTCACCAGTATTGTAGAATGCAGGATTCATTGCTGGGTGGTGATGTAGATGAGTTTTTCTCTGCCAGAAGCTTCCATAGCACCTTCCAGCACTATCCAAGCTAGCCAGCATGAAGGAAGATTTCACCCCAAGTCCAACTTGATTTCTTTTTAAAAATTTTTAATATTTTATTTTATTTTTAGTTGACACACAGAGATTTAAGTATTGTTCATTCTGGTATTTTCAAATATAATTTGGTTTTTTTTTGTTCTCATTTCTCTCCCTATCTCTCACTCCCCTCTTCCCCTCAATCCACTCCTCCCCTGTATCACGTGCATTCTTGGGCCCTTCTGGCCCACTTCTTTTAGCTAATCTCTTTATGTTCACTTTTGATCGTGGTTCTATCTTTATAGGTTTAATCCACATTTGCATATTATATATATTATTGTGATGGTTAGGTTTTGTTGTCAACTTGATCTTTTAAATTATCTTGGGTAGGTCTCTGAGGATATTTACAGGAAGGCAGCCTATCAGCAAGGGGCAGGATGTAAAGAAGCTCAAAGAAGCTGGAAGTAAACATCCTTTCCTGTGTGGGCGGTACAGGAAGGAAATTCTAGAGACTTAGGAAGCCATTAAGTCTGGGATAGGGTTGTAAGACCCCCCCACCCTAAAGCTATATAAAGGAGAAGAAATTCTCTCCTTGGCCTCCTGCCTATTTGCTGTTTTTTGTGGTGTTGGTGATGGGTTTTTCCTCTCTGCTCAGACCTGTGAAAGAGGGCCAGCCTCTTTCGCTGTTACGGAATTTCCCCTCAATCTATATTTTCAATAAATAGTTTCCTCCATCAAATTGTGCCTGGTTTGAAGATTCATCCCAGTGGCATATGTGGCTGACTGTGACAATTATATATATATATATATATATATAATATATATAATTATATATATATAATTATATAATATATATTATATATACATATATATGTATATATATAATATATACACATATATATATAATACATAATATATATACATAATATATATATACATAATATATATATATTATGTATATATATTATATATATAAAATATTATGTATATATATTATTATTATGTATTATGTATATATATACATAAAATATTATGTATATATATATTATATATAAATATATATATATAATAATATATATATATTTCAAGCTAAGACCCACATATCAGAGAGAAATTAAAGGTTTGATCTTTCTGAGTTTGAGTCACTTCACTTAATATGATTCTTTCCAAATCCATCCATTTTCCTGCAAATTTCATAAAAATACTGTTAAATAGAATTCGATTGTATATATTCACCTGTCGATGGGCATCTTAACTGATTCAAATTCTTGGCTATTGTAAATCGAGCTGCAATAAGCAAGAAGGTGCAAGTGTCTCTCTAGCAGAGTGTGACGTGCTTAGGGTATGTGCCCAGAAGTGGTACAGCTGAGACATATGGGAAGTAGAATTCTGACTTTTTGAGATGCCTCCATCCTATGTTCATAATGTCTGTACTAGTTGGCACTTCCCTCATCCTCACCAGCATTTGTTGTTGTTTGTTTTCTTGATGGCAACCATTCTGACTGGGTAGGTATCCTCTGCATGCCTCAATCTGACTGGTGTCTCAAAGTAGCTTTGATTTGAATTTTCTTGATACTAGGGATGTTGAACATTTTTGAAGTACTTATTGACCATTTGTGTTTCTTCTTTTGTGAACCATCTGTTCACATTTCTTTGGCCCATTTGATTGGCTTATTGATTGATTGATTGATTTGTGTTTAATTTGTACAGCTTTTTGTAATCTCACAAAGTTAAAAGTGTAGGACATCAATAACTTAATCGGGCCCACTACAAACCAGGAAATTGAAGATGTAAGTGTAAATGAAAAGAAATGGATGTTTTGGATTTCACTGTTGTAACAGCTTCCTTTTTGCCCCTAATATTATTAATTTGTGTCTAATCATTTCTTCTTTTGGTTAGTTTGGTTAAGAGTCTATCAATCTTATTTACTCTCTCAAAGAGCCAACTCACTCTTCATTCAGTTCTGTGTATCATTCTTTTAGTGTCTATTTCATTAATTTCTGCCCTTGTTTTTAATTGTTTTTCTCCCATCTTTTAGGGTTGACTTGTTGCCATTTTACTAGAGCCTTGAGGTGGATTGTTAGGTTATTTATTTGAGATCTCTCTAATTTCTGGAGAATGTGTTTATAGCTATAAATTTTCCTCTCAGGACTGCCTTGCCTGTATCCCAGAGAACCTGGTAAGCTGTATTTTTCTTTTTTAAGGTAGGGCCTCGCTGTAGTCCAGGCTGATCTGGAATTCATTCTGTAGTCTCAGGGTGGCCTCAAACTCATGGGGGTCCTCCTCCTTCTGTCTCCTGAGTGCTGGGATTAAAGGCATGTACCACCATGCCTGGCTTTTAATAATTTGGTTTTTTGTTGTTGTTTTAGGTTGTATAATTGTTTACATTTGTTTGCAAGACGTTTTTAATTTCCTCCATGATTTTTTCAATAATCTATTTATTCATTTTTGAGAGAGAGAGAGAGAGAGAGAGAGAGAGAGAGAGAGAGAGAGAGAGAGAGAGAGCGCACCAGGGCCACCATCTTGTCGGTCTGGCTTATGTGGGTCCTGGGGAATTGAACCGGGGCTTTAGGCACTGGAGGCAAGTGCCTTAACCGCTGAGCAATCTCTCCAGCCCGATTTTTTCAATAATCTATCGCTCACTCAAAAATGTGTTCTTCAGCCTCCAAGAATTTGTAGAGATTTGTAGTTTCTGCATTCCCTCTTTGTTGATTTCTACTTTTATTCCACTGTGGCCTGATAGCATACAGGGCATTGCCTTTTTTTTTTTTTTTGTGTGTGTGTGTGTGTGTATTTGTTGAGGTTTGTTTTGTGGCCATTTGTGTGATCAGTTTTGGAAAATGTTCCATGAGAGACTGAGAAGAACGTGTATTCCCTGTCTGTTGGGCAAAGTACTCTATACGTGCCAGTGATCAATGGTGTGGTTTAGCCCTGAAGTTTCTTTTCTGATTTTTAGTCTGGGTGACCTATCTAAGTGTGAGGGTGGGGTATTGAAGTCTCCCATTGTTATTTGTCTGGAACCATGTGTTCTTTTGTGTCTTTCCATGTCCTTTAGTGTTCATTTTATTTTAGGAGCCCCAATATTTGCTGCATAATATTTGCTGTTTACAACTGTGATACCTTCTTGATGCATTGTTCCTTTTATTAAAATGAGGTATCCCCCTTTTGTCTTTTCTGATTAGTTTTGGTTGGAAGTCTACTGTGTCTGATAGAAGGATGGCCACCCCTACTTGTTTGCAGCGTTCATTGACTTGGTGGTTTGTTTTTCATCTTTGATACTTAGATTATGAGCATCTTTATTTGGTTAGATGAGTTTGTTTTCTGATATTTCATTTATTTATTTGCAAGCAGAGAGAGAGAGAGAGAGAGAGAGAGAGAGAGAGAGAGAGAGAGAGAGAATGTGTACTCTAGCCACTGCAAATGAGCTCCAGATGCATGTGACACTTTGTGCATCTGGTTTTATGTGTACTGGGGAATCAAACATGGGTCTTTAGGCTTTGAAGGCAAGTGCCATAACCGCTGAGCCATCTCTCCAATCGACTGCATCTTTTTATTGGTAAATTAAGGCTGTTTACATTTAAGGCTATCATAGAGATGCTTGCTGTTCTCTAGTATTTTGTTGGGTAATGTTCTGGTTGGCTGGACTATTGGCATTTCCTTTCCTTGTCCACAGAGAGTATACTGATTTTGTTATGTTAGGCATAGGTGATTTTTTTCCCTGTTTTTTCTTTGTTCATCTGTTTCTTTCATGGAGTGTGTCCTATCTTACATTCTCACAGACACGGTTATCTTTCTTCTGTATTTCTATAAAGCAGTCCTTTCAGATTTTTTTTGACAGAAATTGCCTTAGTTTGTGTTTGTCTTGGAATATCCTGAGTTCTCCAAAATTTTCACAGGTAATTTTACTGGGTATAGAATTCTTGGTGTGGTGAGGGCCAGGCTGGAGAGATATGGCTCATCAGTTAAAAGCACTTGGCTTGCGAAGTATGATGGCCCAGGTTCCATTCCCTAGTACCCACCTAAAGCCAGATGCACAAAGTACATGTCTCAAGATTGTTTACTGTGGCAGAAGGCCCTGCTACACTAATTCTGTCTGTCTCTCTCAAATAGATAAATATTTTTAAAAGGAGTCTTAGTTGGTAGTTGTTTTCAGAGCTTGAAAAATGTCATTCCATTCTTTTCTGGCTCTTGGGCTTGCTGACGAAAGGTCTGAGGTTACTCTGATGTTCTTGACTTTGCATGTGAGTTGGCATCTTTCCCTTTAAGCTTTTACCATTAGTTCCTGACTATGAATTTTGACATTCTTACTATGAGGCATCATGCAGAGGACCTTCTCCGTCAAGTCTGTTTGGAGTTCTAGTTGCCTCTTGTGTTTGGATGTCAACTTCATTCTCTGGATTTGGGAGACGTTTCCCTTAGAATTCCATCAAATAGTTGATTGATCTCAGCTGCTTCTTCTGCCCCTTTCTAGTCTGAGATTTGGTCTCTGAAATTTGTCCCAGAGTTCTTAGAAATCCTGCTCATATGCTTCAATTTCTTTTCTCTGTATGAGTCCATGTGTGATGCTGTGTCGACTTAGTCCTCCATCTGTGAGGTGGCTCTGCCTGCTCCTATCTGTTGGGATGGCATTCTGATATGGTTTCTCTTTGGTTGATCATTGCTTACATTTCCATAATTTCTATTTGGTTCCTTTTCAGCATTTCAATTTCCTGGCTAAATTTTCCCTCCATATTTATGACGTTCCCTTCTAATTACTCACTGTTTCATTCACTGTGGAGACTTTGAATATATATATATATATATATATATATATATATTTCAGTTCATTCATCTGCCCTATTTGAGGTGTCTATATGGTTGTTAATTGTCTTTTGAAGTAGAATTCCAGAATCTTTCTCTGACATTTCAGCTATCTCGTTTTCTGTTGTGTGTGTGTGTGTGGGGGGGTTGGGATGTGGGAGAGGGTTGTGGTAGATTGTTGCCCCTAACTTTTGTGTTTCTTTGTGGTGTCTTGGGCATTTGTGGAGATTTATTCTTTTATTTGCTCCCCTTTCCCCCTCCTCTCCATTGAGTTGTTTCTTTTGTCTTGTGTGGGTTCTCCCAGCTTCTCTCAGAAGAGTGTTTCTCTCAGGTTTATAGGGCAGGCCCATTGGTGAGTTCTGCAGATTTGTTGTAGTTTTGGTTTGGGTCAGCTGTATGGTGACCTCTTGTGTTACCATTTTGTTTCTTTTGACTTGCTCAGGCATTCCTATATCATATCACGGGTGTTTATACCCCGCTGGTTTTGGAGTGTTTGGTCTCCTTGGCCATGAACATCCACACGCAGAAAGCAGCAAGTACATCCATAGTAAAAAATGATAAAAGCCAGGACAATAGGCCTATAAAGACTCGATGTCAGAAGAGGGGGGAAAGAGAGAGAAAAGGAAAACAGCAAGAAGAAAAAAGGCACGGAAAGAGAAAGATTAACAAAGCCTAATAACACCAACACCCTACAAAATAAAACCAAGCAAAACAATGAAAATCAGAACAACAAACAAAGAGAGAAAAAGAACCTCCCTAGAAACACCCACACTGGCTGATGTCTTTTCTTCTTCCCCTTGCATTGCATCTTGGCTCAGGCTGCTCAGTGGTGCTCCAGGGGAGGAGTTTCCTCTCTGTGTAGCTATTCCTGTATCTTGAACTTGGCAATTATACTTTGGCTGGTCAGATGCTGCCCTGGAAACTTGGTTTCTGTGACTTGGTTTCTTTCTTCACTCACGTATGGCTTGTCGTCTGCCATCTTTCTCTCTGTCCTGAACCCACCAGGCATGCTGTTTCAGCAATAGGGTCTTCCTTCTGTCTTGGTGACCATCTAAGAGCCATGGAAATAGCCTGTATTGGGGAGGGGGTGTGGCTCAGAAGCTTCCCTGACCAACAGCTTGTGGGAAGGTACACATGCCTGGCACTGATAGGATTGTCCTAGGGTACCTTTGTTCATCCTAGAATAATTATTTTTATTATATTTTATTGTCCATAATGAGTTACAATATTTAGTGGGCAAACAATGAGTTGTTATCCCCAATTCTCTGCTGCCCTCCCCTCCCCAATCCGCTGGATAACCTCCTCCACGGGTCGTCTGGATCAGTCCTTGTGACAGGGGACCATAGATAGCCTAGTATTCAGCCAGGTTCTCCTGGCCATGCTGCTGGATAATCTCCCCCACCATGGCTCTCACAATCTTTCTGCCCCATCTTCCGCATAGTTCCCTGAGTCATGGTGGATGAGTATTAAGGCTGCTTTAAGGTTGTGAGCTTAGGGGTCTTTGTGTTGAAAATTGTTGCTTTCTGTCTCACTGGCTTATCCTGTGTTGATTGAATGGCTGTCGCTGTGGGTCCCTTGTTCATCCCGTCATTCT
>PVHP010007740.1:0-55648 GCA_004024765.1 Zapus hudsonius | reverse complement strand
GGAAGACTGGGATGAGTACTAAGATATACAGGATACCTTGCCACAAGGACTAATACAGACAGCCCACAGAGGAGGATATACAACTGATCAGGGATGGGGAGGGGGGGAATTGGGGAATTCGGGATAACAACGCATGGTTTGCCCACTAAATAATGTAACACATTATGGACAATAAATATATATTAAAAAAAAAAAGATGAACGGGAAATGCCCTTCATTAAACCCCTGCTCAACTCCATCCTGTTGGCCACTCTGTGCCACGTCCAGCATTCTCGGCTCTAAACTAGGCTCTAAAACTAGTCCTGGGGGTAAATTAGGTGCTCAATAAATAATTTGGTGGATCTTGTTAAGAAAATGAAGCTTCATCTCAATTTAAAAGAAGGAATGAAATGATTTGGTGGCATATCCTAAATCTCATAGCAGACAACAAATAATGTCACAGAACAAAGCTAAAGTCAAGTTCAAATAACTCTGGCGTGTGCACTTTCCAGTCAAAAGGAGAACAGATCATGTTTTATGGGAAGCCTTGAGTAAGTAGTGAAAGAACTCTTGTTTTTTTTCAACTGTATCTCCTTTCTTATGTTATTAGAATTCACTTATTCTATTTCCATTTTAGTACTTAATTTAAAGATAAGTTCCCACTTTAATATTTTCCTCTTGTTCATTAGATCTGAACATTATGTTCTTTTCTTATTTTACTCTACTATGTCCTTAATAAAAAGTAATATACATGAGGCTGTCATGTGCAAAGGGAAATCTTAGAAACAAAGACATCAAAACATGACTGCTGGGTTGGGGAGATGGCTTAGCGGTTAAGGCATTTGCCTCCAGTGCCTAAGGCCCCAGGTTCAATTGCCCAGTACCCACATATGCCAGACCCACAAGGTGGTGGCCCTGCTGTGCTCTCTCTCTCTCTCTCTCTCTCTCTCTCTCTCTCTCTCTCTCTCTCTCTCTCTCTCTCTCTCTCCTTGAAAATGAATAAAATATTTTTAAAAAAACATGACTGCTAGCCAGGTATTGGCACACACACCTTTAACCCCAGCATGAGGGAGGAGAGGTAGGAGGATGGCTGTGAGGTTGAGCTCCTGGTCAGCCTGGGCTAGAGTGAGACCCTGCCTAGGAAAAAAAAAATCACTGCTTTGATTTACTACAGAAATGCTAAAACATTATCAAATGTAGTTTATTGGGAGAGATTCCTTGTACAAGGAGAAGATTCCAGACACCTCATCTGAATGCTGGTATTGATTTGAGATACCAAACCAGTGTACCTGGAAGGGCAAACTCCTCCATGAGCCTGAAGAAGCCATGCATTGGTGTGATCACGGTTATTTGTATGGATTACATGTAAGCCTGCTCTCGAGATCTGCACTTGTCAGGCCCACTTATTGTCAAATGGAAAAAGTTTGTGCTTTGAGCATTTCTTGTTGCAAAGCTCTCATCTGGTTAATGAACAATTAGTATAAACACAGCCTCAGATGGTGTTCATGTCTTAGAGATCCTTAGATGCTAATTTCCTCTACTTGTTCACTCATTCATTTAAAACATATATTTAATTTAAGTAATCAAGCATGACTTAATCTTGGATTGTTTGCACTGGGCTATTTGTAATCTACTTTGATGAAAGTAGATACATGACGATAGTAACATAATAACACAAAGCAGAGAGTAACAACTGTGAATTAAACACTTGTAGCATTGATAACCTCTCTTTGGTAATTACATTTTATTAACTAGTTCCTCTCAAAACAATTAATCATTTCTTACCTTTTTTCCAAGCATGCTGCTGTTGAGGACACTAACAAGCCATAAACACTGATAGGAGTTTAAATGAGCAGCCTGAGGATGTAGTTCAGTGAGTGTATACTTAGCATGCATAAGGCCCTGGATCCAACCCAAGGAAAAATGAATTTACTTTTATTTATTATTTAATTATTATTATTATTTTTATAAATATTGTATTTATTAAATTTCAAGCAGAGAGATGAGAGAGAGAGAGAGAGAACACACCAGGGCCACCACCTTGTGGGTCTGGCTTATGTGGGTACTGGGGAATTGAACCAGGGGCTTTAGGCACTGGAGGCAAGTGCCTTATCCACTGAGCCATCTCTCCAGCCCTAATTATTATTTTTAATGTAAACATTTGGCTTATTTCTACTGGTGAAGGAGGATCCGTTTTCCAATTTACTCTCCACCATGTACACACATGCCCACATGCAGACATAGACATACATACACCAAGAACACCCCTCCACTCAAAACAAAAAAAAGAATCAAAAACCAAAATACCCTCAAGCTATACCAATACTTTGTATTTTGACCGAAAGCAAATATCCTGGGAGGAAGTGCAAAATGCAAAAATCAAATGACCAAGAAATGCTAAACAAACACATTATTAATATACAAAATATATATATTACTGAACCAGTAACAGTTGACTTCTCTGTGTCTGTAACCACAAAGTTTGTTGTTAAATCTAGTCCATGCCAGCTTCCAAATCAGAAACGATTTTAGTTAGCTTCATTCTTCAATGCGTCCTCAAAAAAATTTTTCCAAGATCTGGAACATCATCATCCTCTTCATCAATGTCTTCTGGTTTGGGTGTTTTGCTGTGGGAACTGTTCAGCTAACTTTCTAAGTCTTGTTAAGCTGTCAGCCCCAAACTGACTTAATATTCCAGGAAGCATTTCTGTAATTTGTTTGGCTTCTGTATGACCAGTAATTGCAAAGGTATTAGCAGAGAGGGAAACTGGACTTTAGATTGTTGACATGAGTAACTGTTCCGTCATCTTTAATCATGTCCACCTCTTCGATACCATCTATGTTATTTACAGCTAGTTTTGTTTTCAGAGAACTCTGGAGTTTTTTGTCATCATCCATAGCTTTTCTGTTTACCACATTCTTCTTTCTGCAAGCTGTACCCTTGCTCCCTATCTGGACCAGAGCCTGAAGTCTGGCTAACTTTTCTTGATTCATGCTGTTGGTAAATCTGAAGTGGAGAAGGTCCTGTAACGACAGCATATAGCAAGAGCCTATTTAATTATTTTATGTAAACAGTAATACATAGTTGCATTTCTTTATTTAAGAAAAAGTAAAACTAAATGCATAACTCCTGAGTTATGAAAAGCAGTCAGTCAGTATGCTTCAGTTCAGCCCCTTCACCACTCATTGTCATGTGTATATAATAGCAGAAAAACTAAAAGACTGTTCATCAATGTTGACACTGGAAAACAAGCATGAAACTCTTCTCTCAAGCATTCTCTACAACAATGACATTTACTGAAGAGTCTCAGTTACCCAATATGGGAGAAAGAAACTCTAAGATACATTATGGAGTAACATTTTATGAAAATCAAGTCCTCAAAAGTGGAGCACACACAGCTACAGCCATGGGAGGTGGAGCCAGGAGCATTCAGACCCTCATAAGCTAGATAGACAGGTGTACATCTAGAGGCAAAAACAGCAGGGGACACCTGTCTCAAGCAAGGTGGAAGAAGAGGACAAACACAGCAAAACTGTCCTCCAACCTCGACATGTATACACACACACACACACACACACACACACACACACACACACACACACGAAGAAGCAAGTTGCAAAACCTATGGTAAGTAGTGTAAAAGGCAGAATAATGGCCCTGAAAACATCAGGTCCTAATCTGTCAATTAACTCTGTTAGTATTACCTTATTAGGAAAAATTTAAAAGTCTTTGAATTTTGCAATTAAGGATCTTTAGCTAGAGAGATTGCCCTGGATTATCTGAATGAGCTCTATATGTACTCACAAGAGTCATTGTAAGAAAGAGAAAAGGGAGATGGGACACAGTCACACACAGCAGACATTGTAAAGACCAGGCAGAAAGAGATTTAGATTGGGGTGATGTGACCACAAGCCAAGGAATACTGGTGGCCAACAGAAGCTGTGAGAGGCAATGAACAGGTTCCTCTATGAAGCCTTCAGAAAAGACAGAGTCCCTTATTGTCAACCCATTGTCACTGGTTTTGGACATCGGACCTCCATTCCTGGGAGGAAAAGAAATATATGGTTGTTAAACCATCAAGTTTGTGATAACTGTTTACACTAGTCACAATACTGTATATTTTCTACAGAGTGGCTACAATTTAAATTTCAACAAGTAAAGGAGTTATTACATCACTTGTATTATAAAATCTTGAAATAATTTTATATAAGAATATAAATTTCGGCATAATTGTCTTAGGACATTTTTTACTTAAGAAATAAAATTATATAGAAAGTGTTGAAATTCTTGCTAAATGACTCACCTCAAACACACTTTCCCCTTTCTCTCACACTAAGTCTAATATCTATCTTCAAGTACATAAGCACTATTCTCACATACAACATTATTAATGATTACCTAGCCTCTTTGGATGCACATTTCAGTCTGAAGCACAATTCCTCTAGACATCATTGAGGATTATCCACTCCAGCTGTATTTCCCTTATTTTTAGTTCCTTATGAGATTTTACTGTTGAAAATACTATAATGTGCCAGCATTCATTTCCTATTGATAAATGTTTCTTTTCCCCCATCACTTGTTGTTAGTCATAAGGTTCCGTGAACACTGTGACATATGTCTGCTAGGGCATAGGTGAACAAATTTCCTACAGTCTACATACAGAAGTAGAATGTGTGTGTCTTCAATCGTGCAGACCTGGGACCTTACTAGATACTGTCATATTGTTCTGTGAAGCAAATAAGATGGCCTTAAAATTCTTCTCAACCCTACTAAACCTTAGACAAATTTCTTCCCTTGTTTTCATATTTATAAGATGCTTATTTTACAAAATTGCAATTTCAAATTATTTCCTTGCCCCTTAGAAAAGCCAATCTTCTTAAAATTTCCTTGTTTTACAACCCAACTATGCCATTCTCAAAAAGCTAGGAGCCATTCAACTGGTATTTAATCAACAGGAAAGATAGCGCCCTTATATTCAAGTTTCTATGGAAAATTGTGTGCCTATATCCAGCAATGCACAACTTATCAAACACTGATATTCGCATCACATGAACCAAACACATCTCTGAAGTCTTCCAGAGCTTTCTCCATTAGTCAGCCCAGAGCTTCAAATAATTCCTCTCAGAATTTGTCTTCTCCATTACAAAAGTTTTGAATAAAGTTTAGTTATCTGTCATTTTGTCTGGTGCATTTTTTCCTACACAAAAATACTTGAATTATTATTATTACCCATTTCTATTCCACATTGGAATATTCATGAATGCCTATTTCACAAGATTATTAATATATCAAAAGATTCTTTCTAAGCCTTGGACACTTTACAAAAATTGAAGTGTGTGTAGTGTGTGTGTGTAGTGTGTGTACATGTGTAGTGTGTGTGTGTGTAGTGTGTGTATAGTGTGTGTGTTTGTGCTGTGTAGTGTGTGTGTAGTGCTTAGTGTCTGTGTGTGTGTGCGTGTGTATACAGATGCACATACCCCATGTGCAGGCATACATGCAGAGAGCGAGGACATCAAGAGTCCTCCTCTACTGCTCTTCTACCATATTTCTCTGAGAAAGAGTCTCTCAGCAAACCTGGATGTGTGGAAAGGCATCTCTCCAACCCCAACTTTTGCCAATCCTGTATGTGTGTAATGGTATTTCACTTGAACACAATATATGAAGAAACTCAATATATTTTCAAATTCTTACTGCAAGTACAGTTTTTTCCTCTGCAAGCTCCTTGATAATAGGCTGTGCTCATCTTACATGTAGCTTTAATTTATTGATTTGTCATTCTTTATGCTGATTACTAATCCTCACTCCTTATTTGTCTCAGCCTGGCTTGGTGATTGGCTCTTCCAGTACAAGATCTTGTTATGGACTAGAGCCCCAGGACTTACGTAGCTGTAACATAAGCTCATTAGTTAAAGTGCCCTAGGGAAAATAACTGCCGATCTAGAAATCTATACCATGCTAAAAATTATTCAAAAGTAGTCATAAAAAAGATTAAGGGGATGGTAGTTTTCTTATTATTGATGCACATATCTTTTAATAGACCAGCAATTATTATTCCACAAATTCTTCACAACTAAACTTCATTATCAGTTTTGCAGCTTATATGATGTGAGTATCCATCTTAGGGAAGAAAATATCTATAACATGACTCTTTTAAAGTGTTGAAATAAAAACTTTCCATTTTCCACAAAGGAATGAATAATACTGAAATTTAGTTTTAGTTTCTCGCTTTGAGGTTCCATCTCCGTCTAGTCAGAATGCCAATCAAGGCAACAAAGGACAGCAAACGCTGGTGAGGATGGCGTGGGACAGGAAATCGTTATCACTGATGCTGGGCACTATGGAAATCCCTCAAAAAGGTAAAAATCAAACTACCATATGACCCAGCAAGATTTCTGGGCTTATACCCAAAGACGTCTATAGTTTACCACACATCCATGTTCACAATAGCTAGGAAATGTAGCCAGCCTACGTGTCCATCAACTGATATAAAAATGTAACACACATACACAATGGAATTTTATTTAGCTGTAAAAAAATTATGAATTTTTCAAGAAAATGGACATAACTGGGAAAAAATCATATTGAGTCAAGTAAAGGGCTCCAAAGACTAAAGCCATATGTTCTCTCTCCTCTGCAGATCCTAGCCTCAACTTCCCAGACTCATGAGTACAACATGGAATGTCTACCAAGACCAGGAAGTTTACAAAAGGGCTAAAGTCTAGGGCACAGGTCTTTAAGGGAAGAAGACGATGGAACACAAGTGATCGGAGAACAGTGGAGGAGGATACTAGGCTTGGAAAGGGTAAAGCAGGAATGAGGTTGGAGAAATGCGTGAGAAGAGAGAGCAGGGAGGGGGGAGCCAAAACTGAGGAAACATGAAAAAGCCACAGAAAAAATATATTGTTTAATAAACTTACAAATATATAGAGAAAAAAATAATGAGCAAAGGTACCCTATGAAGATGGATAATCCTGCTCCGAGTGGCCTTGGGATATCAATAATATTGGCATCAGGCACAGAATACCGTCCAATAAGTTGTTAGTCAGAAAAGCCTCTGAGGCCCCCCAAAATGATACAGGCTATTGTCATAGCTCTAGGCTGCCCCCTAGGACCTATTACTGATGATACCACATCCATCGAACGCAGGACATGGAAAAGTCAAATTGGAGCTGAAGGAGGGTGTGGAACTCTGGCATCAGGCTATGACAAGGCCGCTGCACTTGCATCTCAGAGAAGCTGTGATTGTAGCATAAGAGTTGCATGCGATGGGACCAATAAACATCCTAGTATAGATGAGGGAAGGCTTGAGAAGCCACGCCCCTCCCTCATGAGCTAATGACAGTTCATGTTTGCCAGGAGGAAGATTCGTTCTCTTTGTGGCATAGTGATAAGAAGTACAGTAAGACTGAGGGGAGAGGTAACATGAGGTAGATTTCATCAAGATAATGTGTGTGTGTGTGTGTGTGTGTGTGTGTGTGTGTGTGTGTGTGTGTGTTAAAATGCCCAAACACAAAAAGGAATTCTAGTTTTTCCAAGGAATACTACTATGGTGGTTTGAATTGGGTGTCCCCCATAAACTCATGTGTTCTGACTACTAGCAATTTGGGAATTGGAGCCTCCTGGAAAAGGTGTTGTCTGGGGCGGGCTTATGGGTGTTAGAGCCAGCTTTCCCTCGCCAGCGTTTGTCATACTCTCCTATTGCCTTTGTCCCCCTGATGTTGCCAGGAGGTGATGTCCACCCTCTGCTCATGCCACGGTTTCCCCTGCCATCATGGAGCTTTTTATGGAGTCTTTAAGCCAAAATAAGCCCAATTCTCCCATAAGCTGCTTTTGGTTGAGTGTTTTCTGCAAGCAATGTGGAGCTAACTGCAATAACTACTATATGTAATTAAAAATACAGCTATTAATCACATTTTGTTTATAATTTTTCACTGATTTTGAACTACTAATGCCTTCCTACCATGTTCTATCAAATAAAAATTTTACTTTGTTTGTTATTTGAACATGTATTTTTAAAGGACTCCTTATTTTTATTCTAAGAAAATTATTTAATTTTACAATTACTTTTGCATTTCAGATCATTCCATTGTTGTTGGTAGTCCACATAAGTGCATAGAATGTCACATATGACATAAAATAACTTAGGGAATATGAGTTAAGTATGTCAAGAAGCTTTTGATAATAAGATATAACAATTTGAAAAATTATTTATTCCTCCTCAAACTATACAGAATAGGAAAATGGGGTAAAGAGACAAGTTCTACAGAACACCATGAGAAGTTTCTCTACAAATCAAAACTTTCTTTTTTTATGCTGGGGATTGAGCCTGGGCTTTTAGGCAATCATTCTACCCTTAAGTTATGACCCCTGATCCATCTCCATGGATCCTTGTATCACTGTTTGAATGACATACAGTAACATCTCAATTAATGTGTAGGTAAACCACTCTAACTTAAGGATAAAATCTTATTTTATATCATAGGAAATGAATTTGTATGAGTATAGATAAGTACTAATTTTCCCTTGAATTTACTGATAACTAGAGTAAAACAATAACAAGGTTAGAAAGTACTTTTCTTGAAAAAGTTTCTTTTCTTTTAATGGTACTGAATTAAAAGAGAAATGGTAAGAGCCAGGGATATAGCTCAGTGATAGAGTGCTTCTCTAGAATGTGCAAGGCCCTTGGTTTCTTCTCACCACCCCCAAAAAATACAACAATGATGTAACTAGCATTTACATAGCTTTGTTCCAAGTACTTTCTATGCATTATTTCAATTAATTCTTGTATAAATCCAATAAATTAATAACATTTCTAGTTTTTATTTTCTAGATGAATACTTTGTACTACAAAAAGATAAACAGCTTGAAAAGCCAGACAAATTAGCTCACACTTATAACCCAGATACTTAGGTGACTGAGGCAAGAGGATCATTCAATTTGAGGCCAACCCAGAGAGAGAGAGTGAGTTATAGGTGAGCCTGGATTAGAGTGAGAGCCTGTCTCAGAACAGACAAACAAAAAAGAAAAATATCTTGCCCAAAGCCACTCAGTGAGTAAGAAGTGAGTTTCTCAAGCACTTCAAAAGGCTCATTCCCTCTGTTGCCTGGTAGAACCCCCTTTTTTTAAAATCAATATTGTTATTGGCCAAAAATAGATACATTGTATTAGTAAATATTACATTGTTATCCCTGATTACCTCCTCCTTGTTCCCAATCTACTGGGAATCCTCCTCGGTGGGCATACTGGATCATTCCATGGGGAAGGAGGTTATTAGAACTCCATTCTTTATTCCACTGCCAATCTTGAATACCGGCTGGGAACTTTTTGCCCTATGAAATAAATTCTACTGAAATAAATTCTAAGTTAAAAACTGAATTAAGCCTGGTGTGGTGGCGCACGCCTTTAATCCCAGCACTCAGGAGGCAGAGGTAGGAGGATCGCCATGAGTTCAAGGCCACCCTGAGACTACATACATACATACATATGTGAATTCCAGGTCAGCCTGGGCTAGAATGAGACCCTACCTCGAAAAACCAAATAAATAAATAAATAAATAAATAAATAAATAAATAAATAAATAAATAAATAAATAAATAAATAAAATAAACTGAATTAACTCAGTAATATTAAATTTAAAACAAAATGAATTAGACAAATAAATCTAAAGTTTAAAACAAATTAAACTGTAGCAGTCATTTATTCTCTCAGTTTTCCCAGCAGCTGAACAAGTAGATTTTCTTAGCTCAAGACACAAATGAAGTTGTTCATCATTTTCTCAAGGTCATCCCAGAAACTCACAAGAGACTGTCCTTTCTTTGTTTTCATAAACAAAGCCCTACAAGATTTATTGAGAGCAGATTCAAAGACATTCATAACTTTTCAGGTTGGCTTGAAACCCAAGTGGCTGCCACGCCTCTAAACTGTCATTTTGTGCTTGGAATCAAGCTTTGTGTTTGTAAAGGTCTCTGTGCCTCCCAGGGCTCAACGCCTGCATACAAGTTAAGAACAGGGGCTCCCATCACTTTCTATGCCACCCACCTCTCTTAGGCTGTCTCCTATCTACATGCATCACTCAACATGACTGTTTCTACCAGCTAAGTTACTTAAGTGGAGACCAGATACTGAACAAAGAACACCAACCAAGTAGCCAGGTGGGGGTGACTGCTGCCTAGGACCACTCCTTTAATGGGATCTCAAAATGCTACTACTAAGATTGTGCTCATTTCCTCTCACTGTAACCAATTGTCTCATTATTAATGAGATTTTAAATCTGGTGATATGCAGCAGGATGACCTGGGTCCTGATCCATGTAAAAAGTGGCCACACACACCTGTAACCCCAGTATTGAGTGGGGTAGGGCATGGACACAAGGATTTCTGGGGCTCACTGGTCAGCCAGTCTGGCCAAGCATTGGGGAGCACCAGGTTTATTTTAAGAGCTTACCACGCAGAAATAAGCTCTTAAAATAAATGTCCCAATGTTGTTCCTGGGCCTCTGCACACATAGACACAGGCATGCAAAGCAATACACATACATGTACACACTATACAACACATGCATGCACACACTGCCAAAATAAATTTTTAAGAAAGGATAGAGTACATTTATTTTAAAGCCATAGTATTTCTTTCTTAATTCTCCAAGTGGAAAAGGCTGCAAATTGCATATCTTGCCAAGTTAATATAATTTTCATCAATGGAAGTACACAGTTCAATTTCAAAACCCTGAAAATAAATGAAATGATAAAGAACTGAAGCACCAGATCAATCTGCTTGGTCCTCGGAATTCATCAGCATGTGTAATTTTGTTCTTTGACATTAACCTTTATTGATTTGGTCATTTTAACAAATCAGTTCCTATTCTCATACCTTCAATTTTATGCTTCACTCTTTCTGGGATTAAATTTCTTTAAAGTCTTAATATGGGGCACATTCTAAGGGGGGAGGAAATCTATAAGAACTTTAACCTTAAAAGTGTTCTTTTATAAAAATCTTTGGTAAGGCCTTTTAAGGAACTTGAATTTTTAATAGACCTGTTGAAGCATGTCGATAATAAAACTATATTTCTCAAGTGTTAAAAGCTAGCACACACACAAAAAAAAAGCTGGCACAAATTTTTCCTTCAATGATAATATTTACTCTTTGTTTACATAGGAAATATTTCCCTAGTTTAGCAGATTTGTTATTATAAGGATATCTACAAATTGAGGTCAGCTATGCATATTTGAACAAACAACTAAGGGATACAAAGATATTTGAACCAAATTCTTTTGCTTCATATACTTAACAAGGCTAAGATTTCAAAACTTTGTTTAATGGGGTTTTTTCCATTAGAACTCAGTCTTAGAATATCTTTAAAAATTAATAAGAATATTTCTAAGGCTTTTATCTCAATATTCCAATGATTAATGGCTGTTTACATAGACCGCCTTATAAAACTAAAAACATGTTCCATTAGATTAACAGCCATTGTGTTAATGGAACCATGATCATTTCTTTTAATATGAAGGATAATAAAATATAGATTTAGAATATTGTACTATAACTGAGAGAAAAGTTACAGCTCTGTCTTAAAAAAAGAAAGAATTCAACTGCACCAGACAATAAAACTTTCAACACTACTGTTTATAGCATTTTTCTAGAAAAGCCTACTGGGAAAACCACCTTTTATGAAGATGTATTTATTATAAAATATTCATAAGGTATAATAATTACCACATTTTCTCTAAGCTAAGGTATATGCCATGATTTCAGTTGAGGACTATTTATATGCTATTTAAAATATTTCAGAATTCGACCAGTTTATGACTTTTTTAAATTCTCTTGCCTTTCCCCAAATATTTGCTCACAAACCCAAGACCACATTTAATACTCCATGAGAACACTGCACTTGGGTAGAATAGTTTTCAAAGACTCATGCCTTCTCTATAATATTGGATTAATGCTTGATTTGAATGTTCTCTATCAGGCAGCTGCTCTCCTGACCACGCTGCCTGCTAATGGCACAGGCTGAGGACTCTGAGAAAGCGCTCAGCTTTAACAGATGACGGCTTCTGCCATGGCTACCAGGAGACAGTAGGATGCACACCAGTTTATTCTTGCTACAGCATTCAACGTCAAAGTCCAAAATACCACTTTGTTCCTAACAGTAGCAAGATGTAAAATACTTAGGGTAATGAAAATGAACAAAAATATTTCATTTAAAAGGTGAATTCCATTGTGCTCATCTTCTAATCTGCTTAATATAATTAGACATGTGTTCATTTCTCTATAATCAACTTGTTCCATCAAATATGTAAGTGGAAATTGTCTCCAAGAGAATGTGTTGTTACCTCGGAGAATAGGAGGCAGAGAAAGCTTCCTAGAACTAACTACATGTGTTGTTATGAAAGGTAACAGACTGCATGAGTGTCAGACGTGTGAATTCAGATAAACACAAAGCCTAGTCACTTACCAGGGAAAGTGATCGATGCTACAAAAAGAAAAAATTATTCCAAGTAGTTGGATGCATAAGTCTAAATTTTATTTTACAAAACATACAGATAGAAGGTATAAAATAACAATATTTACCTAACCTAGGAACGAAAGTGGGAGGATTCATTGTGGGAAACTATTTAAAGGTTGAGGAGAAATGTCTCAATCACATTATGCACAGGAACTTGGATGGAAGCCCGAGCTGAGGGGACCAATAAGCACTTAAGGGCATGTCGAATGAGGAAGGGTGACATACAGATGCCTCCAGGGTGCATCCGAAAAAGCCTAAGAAGTTTCTGGGAGAAGGTGGCACAGGGCTCACGCACCTTTACAACTTGACTGTGTTTGGACTAAAAAATGTTACATAAAGATGGGTGCCCAACTCCCAAGAAGTGAATTTCCAGGCCCAAGCCTTCTCGGCTGATGTGACAAAACGAGCTAAGAGTTCCCAACATGGTGTCAATGAAAAGGGGTTGTTCCTGAGGCCACAGGATCAGAGGCAACAAGTTCCTGTAGTATTTTATTTCACTTAAACTAACTGCATCTGATATGCACACGTGTGCTTAACAAGCATGGAATTTGTTGTGGATGATAACAAGGTGTGCTTCGCTGGACTCATGAGTCCCAGAAACTGGCTCTTTACCCAAAGGTTTCAAAATGATGGTACGTCACCACTCCTTCTAATTACTATTAACTAAAGGTTGTATCAGTTAGAAAACACCAGAGTAAAAGGAAGAGCACATCTGTATTAATTACTCACTGCCATAATCAAACACCTGACAAGAAACAACTTGAGGAAGGAAAGAGTGGATTTCAGTTTACAGCTCAAGGGGATACTTCCCATCATGGTAGCAGCAGCAGGAGGAAGGCTGGTCACATGCATCCATAGTCAGGAAGCAGAAAACCAACAGGAACTGTGGCCAGGATAGCAAGCCTCAAACCCCATCTTCAGAGATCCACTTTCTCCATCAAAGCTCCACTTCCTAAAGATTACACAACCTTCCCAAATAACACCAGTAAATAGAGACCAACTGTTCTAACACACGAACCTAGGAGGGATGGTTTCCATGTAAACCCCAACATCAACGGAAGAAAACAGCGAAAAGACTTCACAACAAAGCCTTGTGAACCTGCCCCATTTTGTCCAGCCCATTAACCTGGTCTGATTCTCTTATATTTTTTCAAAACTACAAGCATTCACCTATATACCTACTACCTTGTGCTGCCCATCAGATGTCTCAAAACCCTCTGCCTGCAGGCAGCTGTGTTGAAGGATCCAGCCAGACCTCCTCGGCCACCTTCTGACTGTGAAATGATGATGGCCTCACCACTTGGCTACTGCGTTTTGAAGTCACTGGCTAACCCAGGGCTCTCAGAACCCACTGTCTCTGATTTTGCCTTCATTTTCCTTACTACCTGTCAGCCACAGGCCACTGGGATGAATCTCCAAACCAGGCACAGTTTATGGGAGGAAAGGATTTATTTGTAGCTTTAGCTACAAGGGGAAGTTCCAGAATGCATAAAAGGCTGCTCCCCCTTTCACAGGTCCAAGCATAGAGAAAAAAGCCCACCACCTACACCACACACACAGTAGCAAACAGGCAGGAGGGGCAAGGAGAGAATTCTTTCACCTTTATACAGCCCTAGAGTGGGTCTTGCAATTCTATCCCAGACTTAATGGCTTCCTGAGTCTCTGGGATTTCCTTCCTGCACTGCCCACACAGGAAAGGATGTTTACTTCTAGCTCCTTTGAGCTTCCTTACATCCTGCCCCGTACTTAGAGGCTGCCTTCCTGTGAACATCCTCAGACCCACCCAAGATTACTTGAAAGGTCAAGTTGACAACAAAACTTAACCATTACACTCCCCTAAACTACTTTGCCTAGATCCCTTATAACAAGGGCTGTTCATTCTCTCCAACCTCGTGTAATTAAAGATTAGGGATTCATATCAGTGTCTTCAGTCTCCAAAGTTCAGCCATTACCATCGTATTCACTTGTAAGAATAACATCTGACTCTCAGAAGCTGAGTCTGGTCCCATTTGTCTCTGTACCCAATACACTGAGCATTCCTGAGATACCTGGGCAGCTTGCATCCCATCCTCTGCCCTGTAAAATTTATGTCACAAATGCAGCCCATTCCCTACTAAATCTATGTGCTTTGTTTTAAAAAAGTATTTATTTATTTTCTAGGAGAGAGAAATAAAAGAGAGAGGAAATGGGCACACTAGGTTTTCCTGCCACTGCAAATAAATTCCAGATACATGTGCCACTTTGAGCATCTGACTTTGAGTGGGTATTGGGAATTTGAACCTGGGCTGCCAGGCTTTGCAAGCAAGCACCTTTAACCTCTGAGATATCTCGCCAATCCTCTATGTGCATTTTAATATGTGGACAATAGCTCCACCTCCACAATTAGCACAGGCAGTCCCAAGAGAACGAGGCTCAGAACTTTTGTTCACTAGTTACAGGAAATAGGTACTTTTTCTTCACAAAATATGAAATCTGTTGCCATGAGGAAAATCATCTGAAAGAACCAGCTATCAGCCTCATATCCGTCAGTTTTTTCATTTACACTATCCTAGAACGCCTGATCCCTGTATGATGGCCTGTAGCATTTTGCTGACCAACTGCCCCTGCGTGCCTCCAGATACAGGTTTATGCTCTGGTGGATCAGTCTACATAATGGATTAACACTCTTTGATTGTCTGGCAACTTTGCTGACTGGCTCATCTTCCTGCCTTTATTCTCACTCCTTCCCAAGTTTATTTCACCTAAGTATTCATTCTAAGTTTTCCAGAGCTATTTTTCTGTAGTCAAATGTTCTACCATTGACCTATCTTCCTGGCAGAGCTATTTTTCTGTAACACAAATATCTCCTCATCATGGTTCCACAGAAATTCTTCAGGAATTCCAATTTTACATAAATTGGGTCTCAGATATGACATATACATTTTCTCAATGTCATTTGGCCTCTAAAGGTTTTCACCTTACACTGAAGATAAATAAGGGTAAACTCTAAACCAAACCCAATTAGGAGACATTTAAATGTCAGCCCTGCCAATTTGGGCAACCCAATGGTAAAGCATGTGTTTAGCATGTGTGGGGCCCTGGGTTCAATCCCAGGACAAAAATTAAAAGGTGTCCACTCCAAACATGCTCAGAATTAATATATCTCTAATAAATAGCTTTAATTCACAATCACAAATATCAAAAAAGCCAAGTAATAGTCCCTTCAACAGTATAATTTTGTAATGTATTTAACGTGACTCATGTTTGGGGCATTGTCAAAATAAATACTCTTTTAAAAAATCAGGATGGCATAAAGTAAAAGAACCATGTGTTAAGGGAAAAATATACAGCTTCTTTACAAAGAGACAACTATGGGGAAGGAAATATTTGTGTTCTGATGTTTGAAGGATTGTCATGTGGATGAGCAAATGTGACAATTTTCTTCCAGATGGCATAAAAAGATTAGACTTTATCTAAGTTACATCTTAGTTCAAGATAAGACATAACATTAAAATAATGTTTGTATCCAGCTATAAAAGGGACTTACATAAAAGTAAAGTTCTTTAAAGTATTGATTAAGTTGGCCTACTCTGGGCTTAGCAACAACAAACCCCAAATCAAAGTAGTTTATCAGGCAAAACGTTGCTTCCAGTTTAGGCTATCTGTCCAGCACTGGTCACCAAGGCCATGCTCACTGAACCACTGCCTTTCAAACACAGATCCATCCCCAGATGTCATAGCAAGGAAATAGAGCTTGGAGAAATGGCTCAGTGGTGAAAGGTGCTTGCTTGTAAAGCCTGATGGCTCAGGTTTGATTCCTCAGGACCCACATAAAATCAGATGTACAAAGTGGCACATGCATCTAGAATTTGTTTGCAGTGGCAGGAGGCCCTGGAATACCCATAGTTTCTCTCTCTATTTCTCTCTCTCTTTCTCTCTCTCTCCTCTCCTCTCACTCTCTTAAATAAATAAATAAAATAAAAATTAACTCCTAAGAGTGTCATATCATTTCCACTTAAATTTCATTGACCAACAAAGTCTATAAATGTGAGATTTTAAAAATATGGAGGTATATAACACCCCCAAATCCCTGGAAAAAGAAAGATGCCAGAAATTTTAGAGAGGACCAGTAACATCCACCATACCTCTGTAGGATTTAAGTCAAAACCAAATTATCACTAGGCATTGTAGAGAAAAGATCTGAGCATTGCCCCTTAAAGTCTAGTATTACAGAATCCCATGTTTATGTCACATTATTCCTTTAAGATGGTGAATTTTGACTCTCTGGGTCAAATAAGTAACTTTGAGCTGTTAAAATCAGCCATGGAAAAAATCACTATGCTCACTGTTTGAAGGTGCTGAGCTAAACTTACAAAGAGTTGGCTTGCAAGAGCAAAATATTGACAGGCCATCAGCTCTAACTCTGTTTGATAAGCTTGCAGTGTTCCCCTTTTTTCAGACGTCGCTGCAAATATTTACATTTTACTTCTCCACAAGGGTTGTTGATTTTCAGTAGAGGCTGAGATGAATGACAGTTGATAACAGTCCTCCATGTTCTATAGAATTTCCTTCCAAGACTTTGAGCCATTTTTCCATCTTCCACAGTTAAAGTGTAAGCTTAGCCTAAACAGGTGGCCTTAAATGCTGTCAGCTGTATTCTAATGGCTTGATTGTGTCTTTCACTATGTAAAAGCCACTGCTTATAGGTTATGTTATTTATACTGGTCTCCTGATTCATTTTACTGCAGATATTGCTTAAATTGAGAGCAATTACCCAGCTCATTTTTGCTCATTTTAAACCTGCTGTGTCCTCAATTTTTCTCTAGATTATGGATCAAATAAGGACAGCTATACGTTTTCAGTGTCATGGTTCTATATTTATAGCTCTGGAAGGAACCTTAGAGATAACCTAGTTTACCCACTCATTTTTCCGACAAAGGTTAGTAACTGTTAAAATTTATCGAGAGTTACCATGTTCTTGACCCTGGTCTAAAGACGTCACATGCATCATTTGTCTTAATTTTTTCAACAGCCCAATGAAGGAATGACTGTCACTGTGGTCTTGTTACAGATGAGTGAATAAATAAAGACCCTCAGGGTGCATGAGCCCAGCAGTCATTAGGACACTGCTGCTACTCAAGTCTTTTACATGTCACCCCCACACACGAAAAATACTACTGAACTTCAATCAAAAAACTCCAACAGAAATAACAATGAAGAACGTTTTTCCATTACCAGGTGGAACAATCCTAGCAGGAAAATTAGCAAACCCTTGTGTTGACAAGTATGTGGATAATGGACATGTTCCTTCATTGACCTTGCCACATTTGGAGACATTCAGCTCAGATGTTTTGATATTGAACCTTCTTCCATCTTTCTACAGTGTTTACAGATCACCATGAGAAGAAGTGACAAGATAATAATAAAGTCTAAAAGAATCACATGGTTCAATTTACTGACTGCATAAAATATGAAAACTAGCATTCCTAATCCAGGAAAATAATTGAAAAACAATAGTGAAATTATTACCCAGTGAGGCTCTAGCCCCCACACTCCTTTACTGAGAAGGTTCTGGAATTATTTCTAGAGTCATTTCTATAATAGTTTTCTAATTCTGATTGAAACTTTTAAGCTAACAGTGTTTATCGATAGATGAAAGGATTGGCACTATCTTTAAATTTCTCTTTGTGTTTTCAATATTGTTTAATTTTCCATTTCAGTAACAATATGCTCTATAATATCAACCAGGCGATTCAAGCAGTCGCGGCTGGTTTATTGAATCAGCTGAACGCAATAGGGAGAAGGCACAAAGCGCCTGGTTCTTTCTCACCATTGGATCTGCAGCCCTGCTCTGCAGATCTCATTTATCAAGTTGTTACACAAACTGATTACACAAACTCCTCCCACCATCAAGGTCTGCTGCTGTCAACACACAGCCTGTAGCCCAATGTCTTGACATCCCTTCTTCATACCCTCACCAGACACACACACACACACACACACACACACACACACACACACAGCTGCTGTACCAGGCTTTCCACATCAATTCTACATCAAATGCTTCCAGCCACCTTGGTGGGAGTCCCTATGCCCGCCCCCGCCAGTCACCATCAGAGCTTTCATCACTGTATGACCCTGGAATCCCCCATCAGTGCTGATGCTCAGGTCAAAATGGGATTCTACCTGTATTCCAAACGACAGCTCTGAAGTCTAATTCTCCATCAGAAAGAAGTGGTGACAAGGTTCTGCTAAGGTATAGACACACTGCAGGTTAAAGGCTTTGGCAAGCTTAACTGGAGACATAACCTTTACTCATCACGCAATTTCTATGGGGAGAAAAATGTGTCAGGTTCAAAACAACTGACCTACAAATGATCCTTAGGAACATAATTCATCTGAAAACTGAGGACTGTGTTTACAACCATCTTTCGCCTCTCAGGCCCAATAGATTAGAGCTGGAAGAACAGTGCTGATTTACAGTCTTGACCCTGTTGCTAAACCACTTCCTAATTCACATTCGTTATCCTTAAAATGAGAGGCATAATATATCTGCTTCAACAGCAAGGTTGTTGTGATAATAAGCATGGCTATTTCTGAGCAAATATCTCACAAAATTGACAATTGCTGTGTATTTACTATGATGCCATATTATATATTATGAATTCACATTATATGCAATTGGCTATAGGGATATGGATTCCAAGATTAATTGGAATGCTCCAAAACATCACAATAAGCTCTTTCTTTACTTCCTTTCCTGATTTCCTTCTTAGCAAAAACGTCCCATGGTCTCTCTTAGCCTATATATTATTTTTAGAATATTGACATTACCCAAAGTCTGTCTAAATTTAAGGTTAATTGAGTGTAATGCACATCTACATCTGTACATTTTACAAGGTCTCAAAATGTGTTTTTAAACATAAAAATATGCTACATTAAGTCCAATAACAGGATAATGTAAGAGCTTAAAACAAATGTCCAAAACTTAAAAATAAGGGTAACAGAGTATAGTACTTCCTTTCAATCTTACTACTATATTATTTTTAAAAACACAATCTATTTATCTGTTTGACTCTTCTATTTACTATTTGATTAGAGACTAGACAGAGTAAATTATATGTTATGTTATAAACTTATGACAAACAGAAAAGACAACCTTGAAAGTTGCTGTTTTGCTATCTTTGGGCCCCTCATCAATGCTACATCTAATTAAGCTATCTTACTCTAATATTGTTTTAACATGTTTCCTGATATATAGATATATATCCATATCTACACACACACGCATATATATATGTATATATATATATATATATATATATATCTTTGCTCCTCAAATATTCTTGGGCATAGTTTTAACCATACATTGGTTTTTTTCATTGAATAAAGAGGTGGACAAAACCACTGACAAGTATTCATTCACATTTTATGCAGGATTCATATTTTAACTGGCTGAAAATAACATTTTTGACATAATTTATTTTGATAAAAATGGGAGAGGAAGAATGAAATCTAAGAGACTTATGAACTTCATAAAACATAAATGCTGGGCATTAGCAATTTTCCCAATGTCTTGCCACAGAGCAGTTGTCGCAGTCCTGAACAAATTCCTGTCCATTACCACTGTTTGGTTTTGTTCATTTGTCTCTTTGAACACTATCTGGCCCATAGGCATTTGATAAGTATTGATGGAATAAAATCACTCTTGGGCTTCTGGAAAAACAGCACTGTTTAACTTTGCACAGTAGAACGCTGGAGGACAGATGACAACTGGCTTGCTTGTGACCAAAGTGAGAGAATGGTGGAGTAAGGATTCAGATCCAAGTGTTGACACCAAAGTCCATTCTCTTCAGTGTACCAGACTGACAAGCCCCAAATGCACCCTAATTCTATTAGTTGTAGTTCTCTAGAAGAGCAGAAATAATAGAATGAATACATATCATTTTAAAGGGGATTTATTAGATTTGCTTGCACAATACAGTCTGGGTAGTTTAGCAATGACTATCTTTTATGCAGCTAAAAAAGCTAAAAACACAAAAACTGCTCAGTCTATGGTGCTGGAGGCCTCCGCATTCCCAATCTAACACACTGTAGTCCTGGGGGATTCCTAAAGAGTCACTGATTTTCAGTCTGTGTTGGAAAGCTAGATTCCAATTTCCACAAAAGATATTAGCAAACAGGGTTTATGTGCACACCAGCAAGGAGCAAAAGCAGCCCAAACAAAGTGTCACATTTTCCTGGAACTTCTTTCCATGTAGGCTGTCCATTCTGGGGGAAGATGTTACCGCTTCAGTTAATCCTTCCTCACAGACCTGCCCATGAGGAGTGTCTCTTACTTGATTCCTGAACAATCAAGTTGACACTAGAGATTACCAGTCACACATTTCCAGTTTTAGGGGGGGAAATGGGGGGAAGGTAGAGGATGCAGAGTCTCTAATGTTGAAACAAATCAAAACTATGTAAATATACTGCATTAAAATTATAGATCTTGAAACTAGAAGATAATAAACTCCTTGTCCAAACTTCTCCTCCTCATCCTCATTCATTTTGCATTTGCATGTGTATATGTGCATGAGCATGTGTGCACATGCATGTTTAGACTAAAGAACAACCTTAGATATCATCTCTTGGACACTGTCCACCTTTTTTGAGGCAGGGTCTTTCGTTGACCTAGAATGGTCCGGTGAGTATAGGGATCCTGTCTCCACCTCCCTAGCCCTGGGATTAGAAGCATGTACTACCTGGCTCAGTTTTTCTCTGTGAAGGTTTTGGGAGAGGGTCTAAAAATTGAACTGAGGTTCTCATGCTTATAAGCACTTTGCCTACTAAGCTATCTCCCCAGCTGTGATGGTGAATCTCTGGTTGTCGGTTTGACAGGATTGACAATCACCATGGAAACAAACCTCTGCAAATGTCTGTTAGGGGTTAATTAGGTTAACTGAAGTGAAAAGACCTATCCTCACTGTGGGTGTCCCCATTCCATGAGCTGGGATCCCTGACTGAATGAAAAGGAGAAAGTGAACTGAGCAGCAGTTTCTCTGTTTCCTGATTGCAGGTGCAATGTGACCAGCTGCTTCTGCAGCCTTCCCCACCTGATGGACTGTTACCTCAAACTGTGAGCTGAAATAACCCTTTCCTCCCTTAGGTTTCTTCTGACTGGGTGTTTTGTCCCAGCAATGAGAAAGTAACTAATACATCTGCTCTCTCTCCTCATCATGTACAAGTGTCCAAAAAAGTACAGACATTCTTGTTGTTTTTTTAAACAATGCCCTGAATCAGGCCACATCCCACAATCCCAAAGGCCAGCTCTTCTGCTTCAGGGTGTGACTGCTTTTCCTGGGCCGCCACAGTCTACTTGTCTGCAGTCTTGAGTCTTCTCCATCTATTTTTCACACTAGAACCAGTGATGAATTCCAAACCACAAGTGATTCTGAAGCTTCATTTTGTGAATGTTTATCCATGCCTTCCCATGAGCCAATCCCCGTTGTTAATTTATCAATTAATACTTCAATGGTCCCCTACTGATATATTCTGCATTTCCTAGCATGACTTTCAAGGCCCTTCTCAGCCTAGTCCTTTGTCAACTTAGACTATCCCAAGTCCTCTGCTTCTGAAGTGTTTTCAGTTCCAAACACTTCTCCTGGCTCCCTGTCTCTAACAGCCTTTCTGCCTCCAACTTCCACTTCCCTCCTACTGAACATCAAGGCTTCAGCCCAGGTGTCATTTCCTCTGGAAAGCTTTTACTAACCCCTCAAATCCAGGCTTGATACTTATTGACTTCAGTGATGCACTTTTCTTAGTCCATGATGGCATCTGCTCTATGTTGATTTCTAAATTTATTTATTTATTTTAATTAGTATTCCTAATTAGCATATAAAGTAATGGGTTTCCTTATGGTTTTTCATACACTGTTCTTGTTGAGATTCCTCTCCTGTGACCCCTCCTGCCCTCTTCCCTCCTTCCTGCTGGTCCCCTTTCTTCCCCCAATATTCCTTTTCTGTATTCCATTACCCACTTCCTTTCTCCCCAACTGAAATCTCTTTCCCCCTCTCATTGGTTTTTTGTTTTTGTTTTTTGAGGCAGGGTCTCACTCTAGCCCAGGCTGACCTGGAATTCACTCTGTAGTCTCAGGGTGACCTTGAACTCACAGTGGTCCTCCTACCTCTGCCTTCCAAGTGCTGGGATTAATGGTGTGCACCACCACAGCTGGCTGTCTTTCTACATTTGGCTTGTTTTACTTAACATAATGATTTCCAGCTTCATCCACTTCCCTGCAAAACTCATGTTTTTATTTTTCTGTACAGATGAATAAAATTTCATTATGTATATATACCAGATTTTCTTTACCCATCCATCTGTTTACCCACTCATCCATTTGTCTATGCTGGTATACTAACTTTTAACCATGTGCATATCTATATCCCCCAAACAAAGAACATATATGTATGTGTGTGTGTTCTCTGATGCGTACTCAGTACCCAGAGGACTTTTCATTGCCTAGCACAGGGATGAATAAATGCATAAATTACCAAAACATTGCTCTAAAATAAATTGCATCCTTTTATGAATATCTAATGATCCTGTTTACTGAACAAATATGAAGTTTTCACTAAGTTCCTATGAAATTGTTAGCCAAAGAGAATCCAAAAATTTAATGGAAGAAAATTCTATGGCCAATCTCTCTACCAGAACTACCAAACCTTTTTACTTTATACATATCAAAATAACTTGAGATCTGAAAAAAGTCAAAAGAAATAAAATTTTCATTCTTTTACTAATTTTATTTGACAGTCAAAGAGTATCTCAACTTCCCCTTCATCAATCCTTTGTCTAGTCCTTGCTCCATGAGATCCACTGAACCCAAGACAAAGCTGACTCACGTCTAACTTTCCAAATATTTTTAATTAAAGCTAAACCTTTATTTATTTATTTATTTGAGAGAGGGTGTATGTGATAAAAAGAGAGAGAGAAAGAAGCTGACAGAGAGAGAGAGAGAGAGAGAGAGAGAGAGAGAGAGAGAGAGAGAGAGAGAGAATGGGCATGCCAGGGCTTCCAGCCACTGCAAAGGAACTCCATACACATGTGCCACCTTTTACATCTGGCTTTTGGTGGATCCTGGGGAATAGAACTTGGGTCCTGCTTTGTAGGCAAACACCTTAACCACTAAGCCATCTCTCCAGCCCTCCAAATATTTTTGACCACCTAGGAGTAGCTGCTTTTATCCAAGTAGAAATATTTTTTAAATAGCATTTTCCCTGTATGTCGGAAAACTCAAGCTGCAAATAATATTCCTTTTTAAAAAACCTCTATGCTCCTGTTCTTTTTCTCTCTTTCAGCTGTGCCAGAGGCATGAACTTTTATACCCCCAGCTCCAGTTAGAAAGATGATTTATTAAACAGACTTAAATGAAAGACAGTTTGGTGTGGATACACTTGGATTCACAGTCCATGCCTTGGGGCAGTTTGAGCACCAACTTTCTAACTAATACCAAAAGGAGAAACTTCTCTCATTATTTCAAGTTAAATGTCTGCACCTCTCAGCTCTTGCCTGCATGCCATAGAAGTATCAAAAACTAAAAATGGAGATCTGGCATTCACACACCATCGAGAGGCTCAACCCAACAATGCCTGGCTTTGGACCACTTGCAAATTACCAGCTAATGGTATCTTCTCAGCATTTTCAGAGAAAGCCTCTAGCATTCATTGTGTCACATTATCTCCTTTTTAAACAGTTGCTCTTCTACAATGTTATCACCAGGAATTTATATCTTCATTTTTTTTACTACTTTTGGAAAAACAACTCAAAAAATTTCAAAATCTATGGAAAATATGAATATTTCTATTTGATTTATAGAAGACCCTAAGCCTGTATGTGTGCAAAGAAATGGTCTGGATAGTTGTCCCAGTTTATTTTCAGAGCATGCATATGCACAATCCATTTCTCTGGCTTCACCGGCATTTGGAAGCCAGCAAAAGAGTCACCAAAGGTAATATGGTAGATCTTAAAGTACATGTATTCATATAACTGAAAAAAAAGCAGGATGTCATCTTGTATCATTGATGTGAGTGGAAAAGCTATGTTCAATGATGAGGATCTCTTATAATGGGGAAAAAAGTTAATTTGTACTGAACTCAGAAACAATAGTGTTCTGCTTGACTTCACTGATTGTCTGAAGGAACTTCTTTATCTGGGTAGACAGAGTGCAATGAATTGAAGCAGTCCAGAAATACAGGAATATCTTTCCTCTAGTAAAAAGTTAATTTAAACTTTGAGAAAATGACTTTCTTACCAAATTCACACACACACACACACACACACACACACACACACACACACACACACACACGCGCGCGCGCGCGCGCGCGCTTGTGGGTTGACAAACGTGTGTTCTTTATTGAGGGGAACGAGGCAGTATATATAGAGCTTCCTGGCCAATCAGAGGGTTAATGATAAGAACCTGTACATAATAGCCAATCGCTATCACCTCCTGAAACTTATTAAGCCAAGCCCCTCTTGTCAAGCTGTCAGGTGCCGTCCAAGACTAAGCCAGGGTGTGCCTCCAAAGGCCCCCAAAGGCTTTCGCCCTTGACACTTGACCAGAAACTCATATAGACTTGGTCTTGATTTATTTCAGAGGAGTCAGAAAAAGTATACTTTTCTGATTTCTTTCTCTAGTGCTCATTCCTTGGGTCAGATTCTCTGAGCACAGAGCTATGGTTTGCTTGAGCCTCAGTGACTCTCCAGTCTTGCTCTCCATGGAACTGAGGTTGCAAACATATGGCTATGCACAGATATTTTGTGAGTCTAAAGAATCAATCTCAGGTGGTTTCAGGCCAGACCTTAGGCTTGCAGCAAGCTCTCCTATCCTCTGAGCCATCTCTCCAACCTTTAAATATGCTTGAAATAAAAAAAAACAGAGGCACCGTTATTTTTGTATAATAATTCAGAGACAGCCGAAATTAAGTATGTGGCACCCACAAATGCACCCCAAGTGCAATATGAGTGTCCCCTCCAGTTGAGTGAAAAGAGGTTTGTTGCAAGAGAAATTGAAAAAAATCAAAGGTAAGTACACATAGGAGGCTGAATAATGATCCTCCAAAGATTTCTACATGCTACCACCTGGAACCTGTGGATTTTCTGCCTGCTGTTTGGTAGAAGATAATTTGAAATAAAAATAATAACCACTGAAGGGAATGTGGACTATAGTAGCACTACGGTTTGGATGAGCAGCCCCCAAAGGTCCGTGTATTAAAAGCTTGATCCCCAGGACAGCGCTACTGGAGAAGGTAGGACCTTTAGGAGGAGTAACCTTATAAAAAAAAAAGACCTAAGCCATTGGGGAAATGCCCCCAAAGAGGACTGTGAGATTGCAGTGTCTGATTTTCTCTGCTGCTGGTTGATGAAGTGAACGGGTCGCACTGTGACACACTCCTGACATGAAGTGCTGCCTCTCCAGAGAGAGGCACAAAGACACAATGCCACCTGAATCAAAGTAAGCCTTTCTCATCTTAGATTAATTGCCGCAGCTATTTTGTCATACTAAGAGACAGTTTACTAATGTAAGCAGTAATGACAAATTGTATAGGTTAAAAAATTAAAGTGGCCTCTTTCTGGTTATTCACCTCTCTTGAATTTCCAGGTCCTTGCTCTGATAAGCCCCCCTCAACCCAGCTGGACTGAAATGGGGGAATCCTTACTCCCGCATTGGCTTTATTCCCCCCCCAACTCCCTCATGGTAAGGGCTCTCTGTACTTCCTCCTCTTTTCTTGTCTTAACCCAATAAAGTCTCTCGAAGTCTTAAGAAAAAAGTGAGAGATAGGATACAGTGACCTTCACATGGCAGTCTCTGGCAAACGTTTCTTGATATATTTAGAACACTAGAGAGCAAAGAAACATGTAAGAAGTGAAACTAGAAATGGGTAGCATAAAGCCAACAAAAAAGCAAAATAAAAGGAGAATATGTAAGGCCTGGATTAAGAAGAATTAGCCACATGTCCTCCCACACATGCAGGTCTGACATGGACTAGTTGGAGTCATTTATATGTTGTAGCAAGCATTAGTAGTTTGGGCAAGGAAGCTAGAATGAGGCTCAGAGAGAGCGAAGCAGGGGGAATGGGAGGAAGGCATACTTGACAGGAAGGACAGAATACAGAGGTTTTGAGGGTCTGAGGAGACTAAGGTAAGAGAGGCTGGATGGGGAGATACATAAAACCAATGATTGCATAAATCAGTGCTGTAGAAACTTCCTCTTGGTTAGCCATTTAAAAGATATAACTCTTAATAAGAGAGGGAGGGGAAGAGATTGTGCAGAAGCACCCTATACAAGTGGAGAAAGTTTTACCCTAAATCCACAGGCTCTTGCTGGTAAATCCCAGTGCCAGCATAAGAGAGAGAGAGAGAGAGAGAGAGAGAGAGAGAGAGAGAGAGAGAATTAGTGTCTTTGAATATTGACCAATTAAGAAGACTTTTGTCCAATTCTTCCTTATAGTTTACCACCCCCCAGGTAGTTTTTTTAGTTTCATTATTACTAGAAAATTTTGAGGTTTTTTTTAGAAAATATCCAGCTAGAATGAGTAGCATATGTCTATGCTCCAATTATTCAGGAGGCTGAGACAGAAGAGTTGTGATTTTGAGGCCAGCTTGGGCCATATAAGACCTTGTCAAGAAGAAGAATAAAAGTCTGATAAACCAGGAAAGGTCAATGGAGACAGACACCAACGATACCCAACACAACCCAGGGCACAGATCCAGAGATACTGAAGATCTGAACAACAAAGTAGACTCAATACTCACCCACTGTGACTCAGGGAACTGAGTGGAAGAAGGGGAGGATGGGATGTAAGAGCCATGGTGGGAGAGAATATTCAGAGACATTCCTCCCATCAGCAACAATGCAAAAAGGGGAAAGAAAAAAAAGAAATAAATAAAAACTGTCAACCTCTGGTGCAATTCATAACCCCCTAACCTATGGACAGATCTAATATGCGCACCGAGGAAGGACCCCAGTGGGTGGGGGACAGAGAAGAGGGAAACGGGGACACCTTCACAAGATTTGCTCATACATTGTATATAATAATTCATAATAAAGATATTTTTAAAAGAAGAGAGTACAGGAGGCTGTTTACAGAATGAAGGCAGGGTCTGTCTCGGTGGCTGTCAGAAGGTGAGGCAAGCTGGCAGTCAAATAAGCAATGATTATAGAACATGGCATGGCCAGCAATCAGGACAAAAGCTGTGACCATTGAATAGCAAAAGTAGAAGTAAATTAAGTGATTTTTAGGAGTGGAATAAAATGAAAGAGTAGAAACAAGAAACAAGATACACAGACAATGGATCATTAAGAAGTAAAGAGGGTCTAGTTAGTCTGAGGAGAAAAAGAGAACTTTTTCCCTTCAAATGAACTTGTAAAGCCCTAAGAACTAGTGTTCAGTAATGACACAAGCCTGGCATAGCCCTCCTCTGGACCAGTGATTCTCACACTATTTTCAGTAGAAGGCTGAGTCCCTGCAATGTGTCTCTCTGGGCTGCTGCAAGAAGCAAAGTAGGTTCCCTCCTTACCATAAAAGTAACTCAAATTTAATCCATTTTATATACAGGAGTTCAAAATAAGATGTCATTTGAAAAATCACTGATCAAAGGTGAACACAGGGTAACCAAAACATCTTCCCATATCAGCTTATTAGATGGCAGAATACTTGATGAGTCCGCACATAGTGAGTACTCTTAATTATGTCACACAACGAAGCTTCGGGCAGAACATGATGATAAATTGGACCTGTGGCACAGTTTCAGGATGCTAAGCAAGTTTGTCATTGTTTCACAGCGTCTTGGCATGATAAATTAAGTAGTGTCTTTTACACTAAATTCCTCAGGAAATTCATATACTCAAATCTTGATTTTTCAATAGTTTTAATTAATATATTCTACAGTCAATGGGATGGATAAACTTGAGACATCTCAAACCTTTTTTTAATAAAATTGCCTTACAAAATAGAAAGGAAAGAAAATGACATACAGATCTTGACAGCTGTGCAGACTAACTCTATGTACTCAGTAAACAGCTTTTCTCATAAAGAGATTTTCTGAGTTTTTAGATATGTGAAATATGAACTGAGCAATGATTTTAATTAAGAAAATGAAATTCAAAGACATGGCTTATTCTTTTTCATTTGAGTGAAGTGAATGGAGCCACAAGAAAAAAGTAATCATTTCATGAGAAATCTATTAACAAATTAATCAAAAGCAAGCTTTTTTCTGAAGGATTTTTTTTCTAAATAATGAAATAGATTAATGAATTAGCATCATTAATGAAAAATGATAATAACAAATAACCTCCAGTGACCTATTTTATTTGACTTTGTTGTGTTCATCAATAAAACTCTGCACTAGTTTTGATATTGAACCACCCTGGCTCCACCCCTATAGGATAGGATTTCTCATCTTCAGAGCTATTAACATTCGGCCTGAGCCCATCACTATTGTGGAAAACTTTCCTCTGTGTTGGAGGGCCCTTCATGGCACCCTGGCCTCCATCAGTACACCAAATACTGTAAATAACACTTCTGTGTCCCAGTTTCAACAATCAAAAATGTTTCTAGACACTGACAAATATTCCCTGAGGGGCACAATTGCTCCCAGTAGAGAATATGCTGCAAAACACAGTGTGGTTTCTTATTCTTGGGTTAAACTACTCCTCTTAATTCTCAGGAAGGTATCTGGGCTTTCCCTGAACAGAATGAGTATTTTGTGACATTCAGATCCCACTGTGTGACTGTAAGAGGAGGAAGAAAACACAACCCAGCTGTGACTAAATCCCATGATAATTGGTTCAATGAGTGCAGAAAATATGTGAAATCTAGAACCGTGCTGATGCCCTGTAACTGAAGCTTACTCGTAAGAGAAGTCTTGACCTTCATGTGAGGAAAATGGAGGATAAGAGCACTTTTCAGATTGCTGCTGTATCGAAGTCCCTCCATTAAAATCAGCAGCCTGGCAAAGCTACATGAAAAACCTTGTCAAGACACTAAAGGCAGACCGCTCGTGTTGGGCTGTATTCATTTCACATGTTGTTGTGCATTATGGTACCAGTTTTTAAATGAAATGCCAGTGAGAAAAATACCCAAAGGGAAATGCTTTAAAGGTAGAGCTAAGCTGCCACCTAGAGAATACAGAAATGACAGCAACTTAGAGAAATATCCTATTAACACACGACAGATCAATGTAAAATGTCAAAAGTCATGTGTAGGATCCTCATGCCATATTTTAAATATATTATTCATTAAAAATTTAAATGCATTTTTTCACAGCTATGTTTTTAAAGTTTTTGGAGAGAATGAGCTACAGAGAATTTTTTTAAGTTAAAAATAATACTGAAGTGGCCATTACTAAATAAAAACAGTGTATCTACACATACAAAGAAAATGACATTGTGCAATCAATTCTGCAATAAAGCTATGTCCAGGTCTTAGGGGTTTTTAAAAACCATTATGGTAGAAAACTTGCTACTGAAAATAAATTTGAAGAATAATAGATGCGTTCAAGCGGCAGGTTGTTTTCATGTTTATCACCTTTTCTAAAATCCATTCTTTCAAATGCTGTCAAATCTAAAGTAACTAAAGAAACTAAAATCCAGCAGAATCATGAACTATAGTGAGGGAGCTCTTCCTGTAAGAAGAATGTAAGCTCCAGGAGAAGAAAAGTCTGGTCGGAGTAAAAAGGCTAAAAATAACCTGACTTTGTTTGAGCTAGAACATACAGTGAATCCTCCATTTCCAGGGAAATATGAGTCTGCGTAAGGATATAATTGAACGCTCGTTAAGGCCTTCCATCTATAAACCATTGCCTGGTTAAGGTAGGCATTTGGGAAGCTGGATGAACACTTTGAGGCCATGAGGGTCCTATTTAGTAAATTACTACTTCAATGCACTGAACAGCCCCCTCGTGGCCTGGTAGTGGATTCCAGAAAAGCTCAATTTGCACATTGGGAGAATCTGACGCTCATTAGACATCCTCTGCTCACAGACCCACTCAGAACAGAAAGAACTATGCTCACCCAAAAGGAGAGCAGCCCAGAGATCCTCATTAGACCAGACCCTGTGGTCTGGTCTGGAATTGTTTCAGATCTAAAACTTGAGATTTCCCCTTTCCTCTTTATCTTACAGAAGTCTCCTGTGTTACAGTTCTTGCAGCTCTGCAAGAAAAATCATAGCTTCAACCTTCCCAGAAAGTTTTTAAGGTGGGATGGGTGCTTATCTGACTGTCTGCCATGATTGCACCACCTCTATTGGTTGGTTGATAAAATCCAAGTGTTTAGGGTTATAATTGCTTGACTCATTTTTATCCTGTAACATAAACTAATACTGGGTTTTAATGAGTTTTTTTAATTTTTCAATTTACTGTTTTCTCACAGCCTAGAGTGAAACTCAAGGGCTTTTGTTGTTGCTGCTGCTATTGGTCTGAGAATTCCAGGTAGCAAACCATGGAATTTGAATCAGATACATGAATGGCATTCTGCATTTTTTTTTCACCTAAAACTTATTATTTACCCAAGTAGTCATTTTATGATTAAAGACCCCCCTCTGTACCCATGGGAGACTGGTAACAGTTTACATGTCTCTCTTAAAAAGCAGACTTCTAATGATGATTTATGCATGCGTATAAATCTCAGATGATAGCTATTTACATGAGGAAATTTTATCTTCTGCCTTAAAGCTATGCATTTGCCTAATTTCAGATGATGTGAGACAAAAATACTTTTATGTAGTAAAAATGATGAACTTCTCCAATATGTTATGACTAAAAGTCATGACATTTTAATGGCCCAAGGAAAGACTAGTCAGAGAGAAAGAAGTTTTCATGCATGTCAGAAGTCAGGGCCAATTATATACAAGAAATTCCTAGTCCAAAAATATTCTGAAGATCACTTCAGAAATGATGGCAACATCTCTTTATAATAAAAAGTCAGCATTATAACTACTGTGTTGAAAAGCATAGGGGACAATAAGTATATATTAAAAAAAAAAAAGAAAAGCATAGGGAAAGAGCTTTTGGAGGAATAATAGCATTTGAAGGACTCCCAAATTAGCAGAAGGCTGACATCAAAAGAAGTGATAGAGGCAATAGAATTACATCTATAATCCCAGCACTCAGGAGACTGAGGCAGGAGGATCATGAGCTTGAGGCTGCCCTGGGCTATGTAGAAAGACTGTTTGTGATATATATGAGTAGGAAAAAAAATAACGCCCATCTAGTGAGCATTTTATGTGCCAGGAACTACAAGGAATATTGGGCCTAATGTTTTGATTTGTTGTGGATTCATACAGTCCCCTTATGAAGACGACATTGTATGCCCCTATTTAGTAAATGAGTTTCATAATCAATAACTACCCCCAAATCCTACTGTAAGCATGAGTAGGCCCAAGAGAGAACTGTAGAAGTACCGGAAAAAAGAAATGCAAAAGGGTTACAACTGGAAATGGGTGCAACCTAGTGTTTACAAAACAGGGGGCAAAGAAAAACAGAAGCATCTTTCTTTGCCATAGATCTAAGCAAACATGGTTACCTGAAGATCTTTAGGTTTACAGCCCTGCACCTAAAGAACAAGTGCAAGTCACTGAAAGAGTTTCCATCCTGTCAGGAAGATGATCCAATGACCTACAGGACTATTCTGGCTTTAGACACAGAAGGAACTGGATAGCAGCAAAAAGTAAAGGCAGAGAGGTGATTTTTAGAAGGTGACTGCTGTAAACCAGTGAAAAGATAGTGATGAATAAAGGTGAATAAAATGGGGGCATCTGAGAGATCTTTAAAAGTTATCATGCACGAAATTTTTGTTTCAGGTTGGATCTAGAAAGAAGTGTGGTGGATAACTCCTACTGCTTTTCCCTGGAGAAACTAGATTTCCCTAGTGACACAGGGAAGAGTGAGCCGGCGAGGGTGCATCCAGGAAGAGGGGAGGATGCAGAAAGATGTGAGTTCAGCTATTGGCACGCCAATGCTGAGGTTCCTGAAAATCGCATCAAAGTGGAGGTGTCAAGAGATTCGAATATATTGATATGAAGCTCGAGAAAGAAGCACACTGGAGGGTAAATCTTCATATAAACGGTTATTGAAGCAGTGAAAATAAATGAGACTCCCTGACATCCTGTATACTTTAGGAACAGCTGAGCACCTAGGAGACTGCCCAAATGAACACTGAAACTTAAGTGCCACAAACTGGAGAAAGATCCAATTGAGGGGGAAAAAATGGTTCATGAAGGAGAAAAATCAGTAGATTGTTGTAGCAGAAGTCAAGGGGAAGTAATGTTTCTGAAATGAGGATTCAAAGCAAAATATCATCCAACATGTTTATTAACAGAAGTACTTGCTAAATCCAGCATGGATGTAATTGGAGGTCCAGAGCCTGGCGTGAATTGTTGTGGATTCAGCAATGAGGAAAGGTGAAATAGAGAAACTCTAGATAACCTCTTTCAAGAGTTTTGGAAAGAGTTGATGCATGATGATATCTGAATGTCTGAAAGATTAGACAGATTTTAAATAAGGAGGTTGAGGGCTCTTTAATACGTGGGCCTTTTGTTGTTTTGTACTTTGTTTTATTTTATTTTATTTTTTGAGACAGGGTCTCATGTACTCTAGGGTGGCTTTGAATTTGCTGTGTGGCTAAGGATGACTTTGAATTTCAGATACTCCTGCCTACACCTCCTGAGTGCTGGAATTATAGGCACACACCACCATGGTGCTGAGAATCAAACCTAGGGCTTCATGTGAATGCTAGGCAGGCACTCTACTAACCAAGCTATCTCCCCAGCCCTGGTGGTAGTGTTTTACAAAAATAGAAAAGCTTGGGAATTTTTAATGAATGGGAAGATCTGGTGGTCAGGTGAAAAGAATATTATAAAATTAGGGAATAATGTTTTAACGTGAAATAATGGAACCACAGATGCCCATGTACTTATTCAAACATTATTTGGGGTTCCATGAGGATGTTTTGGGATATAGTTAGCATTTAATCTGAGTAAAGCATATTGCCCTCCCTTCTGTAAGTGGCCCTCATCCGGTAGGTTGACCCTCCCCTGAGTAAAGAGAGAATTCCTCCTGACTTTGAGTTCACACTAAAATACTGGCAGAAAGTAGTGAAATATGAGTTTTCACTAAGGTCAGGCCAGTTTGAAGATTCTCCCAGCTGTTGCCAGCTGATCTAGTGTGCAGGCAAGGGTAATAACAGATTCATCCAGGTGGAAGGAAGGACAATGGAAAAGAATGGATGTTGTCTTGAGACTATGTTCAGTGCCCACTAAATCCAAGAAAGATAGGGAGAGGAGCTGGAGAAAGCAAGTCAGGATTTCAGGTAAACATTTCTCCAATCCTCCTCTGCTCAGTGACATCATGGCTGTCCCTAACACAAAGTATTTGAGCTGGTTTTTTCCAAGTATGAAGAGATCATGGGCAAAGGCATTGCTTCTGGCTCTAGGGTATCTGGGAAAGCCAAGAAAAGGATGGGGAACATTAGCAAATGTTAAGATTATTACTGTGCAAGCTTAGAATAGATTTAATGGCACTGAGTCTGAATAGAACAAGTTGAAAAACAGAAAATATTCTTTTCAGTGCAGCAAAAATTTTTCATTTAATAAGGATAGAGAAAGCCCAGGGGAGTGGGGGGTGGGGTGCTAACAGAAAGGAGAATAGTGAGATAAAAGATGAAAATACATGCTGCATTTATATTTTAGAGAGCTTTGAAATTTTGACCCCGTGTCTAGAGGGCTGTTAAAACGACTTTTGAAGCAGAATGATGAATTCATATGTATCAGTCACTTTCTCATTGCTCAGACAAAATACCTAACCAGAAGCAGCTTTGGGAAGGAAAGGGTTTATTTTTTAGCTTATAGTTTCAAGGATATGAGTCTGTCATGCTGGAGAAAGATGGGAGGAGTAGGAAGATAGTGTCACATGTCATATTGTTAGGGAAGTAGAGAGAGTGAGAACAGGAAGTGGGGCCAAGTCATAAAGCCTCAATGTCCCACCCCCAAGTGACACACTTTCTCCAGCAAGACTCCACCTCCTGAAAGTTCACAACCTCCCCAAACAAAAGCAATAACAGGAGCCAGTCAGGGACATTGTATATGCGAACCACCACACCATAGCAACCTGAACTTTTTCCTCCTACTATTTATAAAGATGTAAATGTTGCCTACCTATTCTACTAAATGACAGACAAGATGCATCCCAAGAATTGTTTTCTTAAATGAAATTTAGCACATGGACTAATACTTCATCTCCATATGAAAACCTGATCAAAGTCTGTATAAACAAATGGACATAAAGGGAACAAGAATAACCATATCTGAAACAACTATTAGTGAATGATAAATAGAAATAAATATCCAATTGAAAAACTCTGGCTGGGAAGATGGCTCAGCTGTTAAAGGCACTTGCTTGTAAAGCCTACCAGCCTGTGTTCACTTCCCCAGTAGCTAGGTAAAGTCAGATGCATAAAGTGGCACATGCATCTAGAGTTCATTTGCAGTGACAAGAGGCTCTCCCTCTCTCTCTCTCTCTCTTTCTCTCTCTCTCTCTCTCTCTCTCTATATATATATATATATATATATATATATATATATTTGTTTGTTTGTTTTTGTTTTGTATTTCAAGGTAGGATCTCGCTCTAGCCCAGGCTGACCTGGAATTCACTATGTAGTCTCAGGGTGGCCTTGAACTCATGGTGATCCTCCTACCTCTGCTTCCCGAGTGCTGGGATTAAAGGCATATGCCACCACACCAGGCTAACTCTCTCTATCTCTCTCTTTGTCTCTCTCCTCTTCCTCCCTCCTCCCCTCCCTCCCTCTCCTTGCAAATAGGTAAATAAAATATTTTTAATAACAACAGAAAAGCTAAAATGCAAGACTGTTCAGTTGTCCATGATCCTCACTGGTCATGTTTGGATAAGATAACTCTCCTAGTGTTAGTGAATTCATTTGGTAAATTGGTGTAACCACCATGGAAAGCAATTTGGTGACAATATACAAAAAACAATTTTGAACAGTTACTCTTTTAACCAGTATTCCCAATCCTAAGAGTAATTATGAGAAAATAATAAAGATACACCTAAATGTTCATGTACATAACTACTTATAAATTTTTATGGTGATTTTTATTAGGAACATTGATATATGAACATACAGAAATACAATCATGTTCCCATCTTATATTTTTTTCTTTTTTTTTTATTGTCCATAATGAGTTACATTATTTAGTGGGCAAACAATGAGTTGTTATCCCCAATTCCCCGATCCCCCCCAATCCCCAATCAGCTGGATATCCTCCTTCATGGGTCTTCTGGATCAGTCGTTGTGACAGGGGACCATGGATAGCCTAGTATTCAGCCAGGTTCTCCTGGCCCTAGTATATTGTTACTGAGGGGTGCCATGCCTCTGGATAGTCTCCCCCACCACGGCTTTCACAATCTTTCAGCCCCCTCTTCCACTCAGTTCCCTGAGTCATGGTGGGTGAGTATTAAGGCTGCTTTATTGTTGAGGTCTTAGGGGTCTTTGTGTCGAAATCGTTGGTTTCTGTCTCATTGTCTTATCCTGTGTTGATTGAATGGCTATGGCTGTGGGTCCCTTGTTCATCCCATCATTCTCTGCAGGGTTCCATATGGATCCTCCACGATATGACTGTGGTGGCTCCTCTCTTGCCAGGATCTCAGCTATCGGCCTATGGTTGGTTGGTAGGGTTAGATGGGCCCCAGCTCTGTTGCTTCATCCTGAAAAATACAAACACAATCTCCATTGGAAAGTGAGATCAGTGTAGGTTAACAAATATACACAATTCTGGATTACCTAGATTCTATTTTAGTAGCCTCCCTGTCAATCGTTCCCATAGTGCATCTTGTCTTGGGAGCCCAATAGTACGGGATCTGGTGCCTATCGCCCTGCATCCCAAGTTCCAGACAAGGACTCCCCGTCACTAATTGGAAAATTTGGCCAAATTTGAAGGCTGTTGATTGTCTCCCCCAGCCCCAGACTTCTCCATTACACAAGTGCTCCTTTCTTGGTTTGCTGCTCTCTCCTAGTAGGAGGTATGGTCAGCCTACTCATGGCTGCAGATTGTGTTTCATGTTTAGTCCAGCTGTCATTGATCAGTTTCCCCTGGCAGCCTGTGCAGTGCCTTCCAGCACTACACTAACTGCCTTCTGGGGGCTGGATACCGTTCCAGACGTTGAAGGGTCTCTCGATGCTGATCGATGGCCTTCTGAGGTTTCTTCAGCAACAGGGTTTTGCCTCAGGCCTGGGGAGGGCACTCAAGAGCTTTGACAGAATTCTGTCTTGTTGTTGGAACCTCATGGGTCACTTTGGTCAACAGCTCAGTAAGGGAAGGAACCAGTGGTTAGAGCCAGGGGTTGTCAGACTGATCTAATTATTCACAGGCTTAGACTCTCTCCCCTACCACTCATGGCCCCTCTTGCCAGTCGACTCCCACTACTTTCTCAATAGGTTACAGTATGCTCGTGAGGATTTTATGTTTTTGAACCTAATATGGTTTAACCTCATGCTTAAGCCATTCCCCTCCCCCCATCCCTTACCCCTGATTCATAACCTCTCACTTCTTTCTACTAGTCTGCGTAAAGGGTTTGTATTCAGTTTGCTAGGACTTTGTTTGGGATTTTTGCATCCAAGTTCATCAAGGATATGGGTCTGTAGTTTTCTTTTTTTGTTACATCCTTGCCTAGTTTGGGAATTAGGGTGATGGTAGCTTCATAGAAGGAGTTTGGGAGCCTACCCTCTTTTTCTATGTCCCTGACAAGCTTCAAAAAGAGTGCTTTCAGTTCTATGATGAAGGTTTGGTAGAATTCAGCTGAAAAGTGGGCTTTTCCGTTTGGGGAGGTTCTTGATTATCGATTGAATCTCTGATTATTATCAGATTGTTTAGGATCTTTATCTGCTCTGGTCTGAGCTTTGGAAGTTGGTAGGTGTCCAGGAATTTATCCATTTGTTCCAGGTTCTCTAATTTTGAGGAGTAGAGGTTTTGGAAATATGACCTGATGATTCTTCCAATCTCTTCAGGATCTGTTGTGATCTCACCCTTGTCATTTTTTATTTTGCTAATTTGGGCCTTCTCAGTTTTTCGTTTGATTAAGTTGGCCAGGGGTTTGTCAATCATATTGACTTTTTCAAAGAACCAACTCTTTGATTTGTCTATTTTTTTGTTTTCTTTGTTTCCAAGTCATTTATCTCAGCTCTGATCTTAATTATTTCCTTGCATCTCAAGCTCCTAGGGTTTGATTTTTCCATCTGTTCTAATGACCTTAGGTATGAGGATAGTTGGTTGATTTGAGACCTCTCTGTCTTTGTTATGAAGGCATTTAGTGCAATGAATTTCCCCCTTAGAACTGCATTCATTGTATCCCACAAGTTCTGAAAGATTGTGTTCTCATTATCATTTGTTTCTAGAAAGTTTTGGATTTCCTGTCTGATTTCTTGTTTGACCCATTCATTGTTCAGGAGCGAGTTGTTCAGTCACCAATATCTTTTGAAATTTTTGGATCCTCTCCCATTGTGAATTTCTAGCTTTAATGCGTTGTGGTCTGATATGATGCAGGAGATTACATTGATCTTTCTGAATTTGCTGAGGGATGATTTATGGCCCAGTATATGGTCAATTTTGGAAAAAGTTCCATGTGCTGCTGAGAAGAATGTATAAACTGTGTCCTTGGGGTGGAATGTTCTGTAGATGTCTGTTATCCCTAGTTTGCCTATGGTGCCATTTAGCAGCTTGAGTTCCCTGCTTGTTTGTTGTTTGTACCATCTGTCTAGGGGTGACAGTGGAGTGTTAAAGTCTCCTACTATGATGGTGTTGGCATCTATATCTTCTTTGCTTTTGAGTAATTTATGTGTAATGAACTGAGGGGCCCTTGCATTTGGTGCATACATATTTAGTATAGTGATTTCTTCTTGTTGTATTGTTCCCTTGATGAGTAGGAAGTGGCCATCATCGTCCTTTTTTATTGCTGTTGGTTTAAAGTCTATTTTGTTAGATATTAGAGTAGCCACACCTGCTTTTTTATTCTTCCCACATGCCTGGAAAATTGTTTTCCACCCTTTTACTCTCAGTAGGTTACTGTCTTTAGCAATCAGGTGTGTTTCTTGAAGGCAACAGATGGAAAGGTCCATTTTCCTGATCCAACCTACTATACTGTGTCTTTTTATAGGAGAGTAGAGTCCATTTACATTCAAAGTTATAACTGTGAGGTTTGCCATGTTGTAGAGGATATGGAGGTTGATATCTGAGCTGTTGCTGCTATCTCTTTTGTGTTGCCTTGCTTGTTCTCTGTTCCTTTCCAGGGGTCAGTTGTTTGTTTTGTTTGCATGGGATATCTCATGAAGTATCTTTTGAAGGTTTGGCTTTGTGCTCAAGTAATTGTAAAGCTGATTAGTTTCGTGGAATACTTTAATTCCTCCATCAATTATGATGGATAACTTTGTTGGGTAGAGTAGTCTAGGTTGGAATCTGTTCTTCTTTAGGCCTAGAATCGCTTTGTTCCAAGCTCTCCTGCCTTTTAAAGTTTCTATGGAGAAGTCTGATGTGATTCTGATGGGTTTTCCTTTATACGTGAGTTTCCTTTCTCTCATTGCTCTAAGGACTCTCCCTTTTTCCTCAATGCTTGGCATTGTAACTAAGATATATCTTGGGGTGTTCTTCCTTTGGCCCAATTTGTTTGGGGTCCTCCATAGCTCTCTTAGCTGTATAGGACTATCTCTTGCCAAGTATGGGAAGTTTTCTTGAATGATTTTGTTGAAAATATTTTCTATGCCCCTCGTTTGGTTTTCTTCTCCTTGTGGGATACCCATGATCCTGAGATTAGGTCTTTTTATGGTATCCCACATTTCCCTTGAGTCTTGTCCACTTGTTCTTTTGAATTTTGTCAAGGTTCTGATTTCTCTCGAATTCTCCTCTGTTCTGTCTTCCATGTCTGAGGTTCTGTTTTCCCAGTGATTGATCCTGTTGGTAAGAGATTCTAGGGATGTTCTTATTATTTCAATATGGTTTTTGTTTTCTGCAACTTCTTTTTGGGTTGCTTCTATCATCCTGTTGAGATGTGATTTCATTTCCAGGTTTGATTTCATTATTTCTTCCTGACAGCCATTCTTATATTTGCAGATGTCTTCGGTTAATTTGGAAAGCTGGTTTTTGATACCTTCAGTTTGCTGGCTTGCCTTTAGTTCTGATATGTCTCTTCTGACATCCATTTGGTTCTCCTCCATTTTATTAAGCTTGGTGGCAAAGCTAATAAGCTGACTTTGTACCCTTTCAATATGTTGGTCCATCTCTTCTTGCATGACTAACATTAAGTTCTCCTTAGGATCTGTGCCAGTATGTGCCAGGGTTTAGTGTCATGTCTTCCTGGGCCTGCCTCTGCTCTCTTCCTTTAGTTGTGTTGTTCATGTCATTTGGCATGGTTTCCTCAGCTGGTGTAACATTCTTGCGTTGAGGTCTGCCCATTTTGATGCCACTTGAGGTGGTTGGTGGGATGCCTTTGAGATATCTGAGCGCTGGAAAGGTGCAGTGTTGGGAAAGCAACCGGTCTGGGCAGAAGAGGTAGCCGTCCCAGAGCGGGAAAGCAGCCGGTTCCAGGTGCGGGAGAGCAGTCATGTCCCAGACGGGCGGCAAGGCAGGTGGCTCGGGCCCCGGGGTGGCAGGAAGGCAGGCGGCTCAAGCCCCGGAGTGGCGGGAAGGCGGGCAGCTCGGGCCCCAGGGTGGCAGGAAGGCAGGCAGCTCAGCCCCGGGGTGGTGGGAAGGTGTCATGTTCCCATCTTATTATCCTCTTTGGTCTCCTGTGGTAGTTTGAATGAATGTCCCCAATAGATTCAGGAGTTTTATTAAAAATATGTCTCCAGCTTCCAGGCTGGAGGAGGTGTCACCTTGGCTATCCTAGACTCCTGCCCTAAGGTATTTCTGGGGGCATATCTGATATTCCAGCCATTGATATGTAAAGATCAGCCTAAGCTCCAAAGAGCTTATTGTTTAAGTGTGTGTGTGTGTGTGTGTGTGTGTGTGTGTGGTGCTAGTGATGGGTTTCTCTCTGCTTGGACCTGTGAAAGGGGGCCAGCCTCTTTTGCCATTATGGAACTTCCTCTAGATCTATAGCTTCAATAAATCCTTTCCTCCCAAAACTGTGCCTGGTTTGGAGATTCAGCCCAGCAGCGTGAGGTGACTACAACATCCCCTGTTTCTAGCCCCCAAACTTTGAAGACCCTCCTCTTTCAAGGTAGTCCTTCCTCTGTTTGGTGTCTTCTTCCTTTTGTTCTCTTCTGTCTTCTATGGCAAAAAGTTGATGGGCTCTGAACTGTGCTGTTCTTACAAGAATATTGGAAACCACAGAGGGGTCATGAATGCACCAGTCAATTCATGTTAGAAGGACAGTACCCCAAAGAATACCTACATACCCTGTGGCTCTTACATTCTTTCAGCCCTCCTTTAGGGTTGAGTTCTCAGCAGCCTCTTATTTTTTGCTTTGATGAGTTTTGGGTCTCCTTGGTGTCTCCTGCCATGTCCATAGACACGCTTCTCTGGCCAGCAGTCATAGCAGCCCTCATTCTTTCTATGGCCTCCTCTGCAAAGCTCCCTGAGCCCTGCAGGTGGGATACAGATGACTCCTCCAGTGCCAAGCCCTGGACTCTCTCTTTTTGTTTTCATTTTGAATACTGGGGAGACCCAATAATTACTTCTGAAATTTTAATATAGCATCTAATAATAAGGGAGTGCTAAGTGAGTTTTTAAATTTTTCATGATAAAATAGCATTCAAACTTCTCAAATGATAATACAGAAAATACAAAGACGTGAAATATCAAGAGAAAGTGGATAAAAGCAATACAAGATATAGAAGTATATAGTATGTAATCTTGCCTATGCAAAATATGTATTTGTATGTAGGTTTTTAAACATTGAAAGAAAATGAACTTAAATCTTCACAATCATAATCTCTAGATTTAGATCTTAAAGATTATCTTATTTAGGTTTTCTCATAAATTGTTAGCAACAAGAATTCAATCTATTCATAAACAGAAAATAAGATGTCTTTAGCAGTTACCCTCTCTTTCCTGAGACAATGCACTCAACCAGAAGCAGCTTGTAGAAGGGAAGGCTTTATTTCGAGCCTATGGTAGTAGGGGGTTTCATCAAGGCAGGGATAGCATTGCAAGAGCATCCAGCTGGGCATCACATCTCTACAAGGAGGGCAGAGAAGAGCATGAGAACACTAGCCTTGGAAAGTGGGAATGGACTATAAAATCCAGCCAGGGGATAAACATGCAACTCAGACACACACACATGAAGCTATAGAGGACATTTTACATTCAAACCATTTAAAAGGTGGCTAGAGAGATGGCTCAGTGATTAAAGGCACTTACATGCAAAGTCTGACAGCCTGGGTTTGATTCCTCAATACCTACATAAAGCCAGATGCACAGAGTATTGAACATGTCTCTGGAGTTCATTTGCAGTGGCAGACAGTGTGTGTGTGTGTGTGTGTGTGTGTGTGTGTGTGTGTGTGTGTATGTTTCTTTCTCTGTGAGTGAGTGGGTGTTTTTCTGTCTCAAATAAATAAATAATTTTTTAAAAACCACAAAAAGTCTCTATGTTAAATTATTATTTATAACACAAAATTGAATTAACCCAAAATGAATGAATCCTCAAAATTGCATCTTTTAAAAAATTCATTTTTTGCTAACAAGGAATTTTATTTCTTTAAAAAAAAAACAAACATTTAAGGTCTGGAGAGATGGTTCATCAGTTAAGGTGCTTGCCTGTGAAGTCTAATGACCTCTGGTGCTGGGTTAGATTCCCCAGGACCCATATAAAGCCAGATGTACAAAGTGTTGCTAAAACAGAATGGAGGGGTTGGGGAAAGAGCTCTCAAACCCAGAACCCTGAGTTCTTGACTCTCAATAAACCAAAGAATTGGCGAATCAGACTGAGAATGATTTTTTTCAAACACAAGTTATTTGAACAATACAGGGATAAATGAAAGAGGGAAAGTTTAGGGGCAAGGGAAAAGAGAACATGACCCCAATACCATGTGGCCTGATGGGCCATGTCAAAAAGAGATTAAAAGATAAAAGTGAGAAGATCCATGATAAAAAAAATGATTTTAAACTATGCTCTCTGAGGAAGGACCCCAGTGGGTAGGGGACAGAAAGGAGGGGAAAGGAGGCACCTTCACAAGATTTGCTCATACAAAGTATATACTTATTCATAATAAAGATATTAATTAAAAAGGGGAAAACAGGTTCTCTCCCATTCTGGCAGAAGTGGCCAGAGTGGGAGAGAAATAATCAACTTACCAGAATGGAGACCAAGTCGAGTGTGATGCGTGCAGACTCAGGACAAAACGAAAAAGATCCCAGGCGTCTGCATTGGTTCAGGTTAAAATTAGTGCTTGAGGTGGGCACTCACCTGTGACAGGGGTCCCAGCCAATGGGCCTGGGCTTAGAAAGGGGGAAGCCTGCCCACACTTGGGAAAGCTGTACACTTGGCTGTGATGGGCTGAGATAGTCATAGCAATGTTGTCATGTAAGATCACAGTGGGCTGTCCCCAAGAATCAGTCCAGCTTGTCTCCCACAGCACATGCATCTGGAGTTCATTTGCAGTGGCTAGAGGCCCTGGCACATCCATTCTCTGTCTGTCTCCTCTGTCTCTCTGTCTCTGTGTGTGCATGTTTCTCTCTCTCCCTCTCTCTCTGCTTGAAAATAATAAAATAATTTTTAAAACATTTAAGTATATTTTTCAAAAAAATAGCATCTATCTCTGATTATTTCATGAGTTTTTTGTGGGTTGGAAGGGCAGAGTGGTTCTTACTTTTAAGAACCACAAATGATTGTAAATAGCATTTTCTCCCTGAATTTTCCATAACTAGCAAGACCATTTCCCTAGAGCATGAACTCTTAGAGAACAATATTCCCTTTTTTCTTCACGTTCTTGGATCACTCTCTGTCATAACCACAAAAACAAAATAATCAAACTGCAACTATACCAAAAGAGGACACATGCATAAGTCTCAAAGTTTAGCAGGTCTTTCTACCAATGATGAGTCCTACAGACACAAAAAGTCCAATATCTCACAGGGCCATTTCTACCCCTGGAAAATTAGGAAGGAACATTCAACAGAGTGAAAGGGTCTTAAAATTATATCAATTTGTGTTTTCAAATAAATTGAGTTGAATGTCTTCACTGTTTTATCATTACCCCCCTTTTAATCAACTTCCTTGTTGGGATGTTGTTTTTCAATACACAATTTCTTCCCAAAGACATTTTTTTCAAATATTAAAAAGAATTTGTAAACATATACAGCTATATGTCAACACACAAAATTTAAGACAGAAAAACTTAAAGAGAAATCAAATAAAGGCCTTCTTGCCCCCTGCTTAGATGCCACAGGTCAATCTTGGTAGATACGAATGTGCAATGTTTGAAGTTCCCTGACCACAGATGCCTAATGTTTCTTCCTGTTTCAACTTGTGAACAGAGTTTCCAATTCTCTTTCTGGAAATAAATTGGCAGCGATATGGACTTATTTAACAAAAAAACTGTGATTAAACGTTTATTGTCTGCTCTATTGCCTGTATCCAATAATGTTACTTTAGAAAACCAATCAATATGATCAAACTCTATGTCCAGCATCCTACAGAACTTTATAGATGCTCTCAATTTTATACCATTATTATCTTGAAAAGAAAGGAATAACATAAAGGTTTGGTTTTTAATAATTCATAAAGGTCTCATGATATGTTTCAGGACACTTCTCAGCATGTGCTTTGAATACACTATTTAAATATTTCTCTTTAAATGATTTACCTTCCTCCTCTTCTCTATTTATTTAAAGTTCACCCAGAAAATCCTGCCAGCAATTATCCCACGGCTGTGGTATTTCACTTACTTAAACAGAAGCCATATAAGCAAATAATAGCTCTTTTCATTCCTCCCCACTAATCACGCAGCATTCACTGGTTTCAGCTGCAGATAGGAGATGAAACCATCTACTGATATGACTCTCATAGATCACACTAATGTCTTTCATTTATACCATGAGGTGTGGCTGGTAAAAATAAATTAAGTTGATTTGTATGTGTAGCTTCTGGAATCACAACTTTATGATAGGAACATAGATGGCTAATTCTACCTCTAATGGTATCATTTAAAGGTAACAACAATTCTCTCCTGCAAAGATTTTATTGGGAAGCTTTAGGCTAAATAAAATCAGGATCGAAACAATCACATGCTCTCAAATCAAATATCACTGGAGAACTGAAACTTAGAAGTTTTTTTTTTAAATGTTAATTCTGGTAAGAATTTTAGTAAGAAGGAAATACATGAAAAAAGAAGAAAAATTTGCATTGGAATAGAGCAAAAGAAGAAAAACACAGATCAATAAAATGGTTTTTAACAGCCATTCATTTTCTAACCCTCTAAAAATACTTTAAAATGTTAATAGTTTTATCATTCAATAAATATTACTAGATGTCTCCTTATAGTTAGTCATAATCCACGAGATGGCATATCTCTGTACTTTATTATGTAGTTAACTCTAATATATCTTTTACTCCTACTTTCTATCTCTTAAATATATGGCAGGTATGTGTGCATGTATGTCTATATGAATGTGTGTGCATGTGTCTTTATGTATGTATATATGCATATCTATAATAAAAAATACAGTATGTAAAAACTCTATTGAAAGATCAGTTTTTGTAGTGGGCATCCAGGGATATATAAGGGCAAGGAGATACTCCATGTGAAGTGGTTACAGAGCTGCCCAGACAAGTTGGTACCAAATTTTGCTTTGTCCTTCTGTATTGAAAGACTGAAAGTGGTGAATCCAATGATCCCAAAGTTAACTTCCAAGGAAACACACAGAGCAAGTGAGCTCAGGATGGCAAAAATCAACGCATAAACATGCATGAACTGACACTCTGCACTCAGATTAGCCATGAGGATCCTTGCAGGTGACAGTGTCCAGGTGGAGAGGCCAGGAGAAGGATCTCACAAGCTAGTGTGTAAATATTCATGCAAAATATATCTGAGGGCCTATTCTATGGCTGAAAGCACTTTGCAGCATCAGCAGTATTGAATAAAATGGATGCGATCTCTGGATTTACAGAATTCACTTACATCCAGTGTGGGAGACATAATGAGTTGTGATAGAGCTTCAGAGAGAATATAACAAGGGAGAAGGAATGGCACACATAGCCCCAAAGATGACCAGTAGTGTTCCAGCTCCCCTTAAGAAATGTGCTTTACGCAGTGTGCTACCATGAGTAGGCTGAACACACTTCCTACTGGGAAAGAACAATGAACCAAGAAATGAACACTTGTGCAATGGAGATGTCAAAGCCTGAGGGAGGTGATCAACAGATTTTAATTTGGCCAAGTACTCCACTCAGTAATGGGGAGGCCTTAACTGGAACTGGGGGCTCAGGGCAAAGTGCACTGGGAACCAAAATCTTGGGACTTCCAAAGAGAAATGCACTTTATAAGTGATTTACAAAGAGGCTACTAACAACAGAATCTAGCTAATTCAGAAATGTGTATCTTGGTTAACCTATACTGATCTCACTCTCCAATGGAGATGCTGTTTGTATTTTTCAGAAGGCATCGGAGAGAGCTGTGGTCTTTCCAACCCTACCAACGAGCCACAGGCTGAAAGCTAACATCCTGGCAAGAGATGAGCCACCACAGACCTACCGTGGAGGATCCACATGGAACCCCACAGAGCATGGTGGGATAAGCCAGTCAGTCAACCCAGGATGAGCCAGACAGACACCAACATTTTTCAGCACAACCTAAAGCAGAAGTACAGGCACCCCCTAAGACCTCAACAATAAAGCAGCCTTAATACTCACCCACCATGACTCAGGAGACTGAGCAGAAGAGGGGGCAGAAAGATCATAAGAGCCATGGTGGGGGAGAATATCCAGAGACATGGCCCCCCTCAGTAACAACATACAAAGGGGTGTGGAACCAGGTTGACTCCTAGGCTATCCATAACCTCCTACCCCACGGACTGATCCAGACTGCCCACTGAGGAGGATATCCAGCTGATTTGGGACAGGGAAGAGGGAAATCGGGGAACTGGGGATACCAACACATTATTTGCTTATTCAATGTATCCAATTATGGATAATAAAGAAAAAAGAAAAAGAAATGTGCTTTATTTCTTCCCTCAGGGAGTGGCCACTTAGAGAAGCCCTCAGTCATAAGCCAAAGGAAGAGAGGATGATGGGATTCAGAGGAAAGGGTCACCCCCCCCCGAGTTCCCTCCTGCATGCCAACACATGAGAGATCCCTACTGATGCCACATGGAAAAAATCATAGCCCAACAGCCCCAGAGAAAATCATGAGAAGACCTAAACTTCTGCTGCTTAAAACCATTAAACTGGAGGATATTCTAAACAATGTAACAGAGAACCAAAACATCACTGGGGGAAAAGTAAAGAAGACATTGGAAGTTATAGAAGTGAAGAATTACAACATAAGAAGGAGATTTTTCTTTTTTTAATAGATATTTATTGTCCATAATGAGTTACATTATTTAGTGGGCAAATAATGAGTTGTTATCCCCAATTCCCCAACTCCCCCCCTCCCCATCCCCGATCAGCTGGATATCCTCCTCCATGCCACAAGAAGGAGATTTTTCTGACTCGGTGGATAAAGCGCTGACGCGGGCTTGAGCACCTGAATTCAAATCCCAAGAACCCACGTGAAGCCAGGTTATGTAGCAGGAGCATGGTGGCCCCAGCAACCCTATAGCAAGATGGAAGGTGGAGAGAGCAGAATGGGCAGAAGCTCATGGGCCAGCTGGCCTGCAAACACAGCAATGAACAGGAGGCCCTGCCTCAGACAAGGTGGAACCAAGAACTGACTTGCTTCTAAGGCTGCCCTCCGGCCTCAACCCCCACACTGTAGTATGCTTACATCTCCATGCACATGGACACACAACACACACACACACACACAAAAATGAGTTTCCTATGTCTGTTCTGAAGATAGAGCAAGAAGGAAATATTAAACAGTATTTAAATAGGAGAAAGTACATGGTAAGCAGAACTAAATCCTATGGGCCACTGGAAAGGAATATGCTGTATTTCTAAACCAGAAGTCACAAGGTAAAGAATGGTCTTGCTGCCTCGCTCTTGCCCCCAAACCTGGAGCAGCACATGGGAAATACACCTGATAGCCTCAGTCATACCTGGATCTGATCGAGATGGTGAGAGCCTGAACCTGAAGCCTAACAGAGTTAAGACTTTCAGGAACATGGCAGGAGAGTTGAGTGTATTTTGAAGATATTGTGTGTCTATTTTCTCTGAACTGAAGCATCTCCTCCTGCAGGGGGTAGGAAGGCTCATAAGAACAGAAAAGCTAGCAAAACTAACAAAGCTTAGGAAACCCTGAAAGCTAGAAGAGTCACAAAACCCCTCCCCAAGGTTATAAAACATGGTAAACAATCGCTGAGAAGAGCAGATTCTTTGGTGGCACTGTGGGAAAGCCAGGAGGGGAACTTCAGCCTTCTAGAATCATCAACCATGCTGAAGTGAGCTTTGCACTGATATAGCTGCTTTTGAGTCACCAGTGCTCCTGTAAGCAGCCCCAAGGAACTTATTGCTTCACCAAGCTAGACTAGGGTGGAATCAATTCTCTGGGGTAAACAAGCATTGTTTCACATCTTCCTCAAAAGAGCATGCATTGGGTAAGAAGGATGTGAATCATTTGGGTCAGATAACCAACATATGTAACTGTCTATGCGATGTCAGTAGGGATCTTTCATGTCTCAGCATGCAGGTGGGAACTCAGGGAGTGGTCCTTGCCCCCAAACCTGTCATCATCTCTCACTTGGGTTGTGATGTGACCTGGTGCCTTTCCAAGTGGCCCCTCAGTACAGAAGAATGGCCTGAAGATAACTAATTATATAATTGGTAGCCTTCAAATAATCACACATCCCTGTGTGTTCCCTTTCTACGCTGACTTTGGCCTTGGCCATGAGACTGGTTAATGAGACATTAGTGAACTGGATGGAAAGCAAGGCTTTAGAATCCCCTCACCATGGGGCCTGTCTTCTTAGAAAACTCTCACGTGGAAGCCAGGCTCTAAGGCCCAGCTATTCCACTGGAGAGAGAGCTAAATGGGGAGAGGCCCAAAGATGAGCAGAGAGAGAAAGAGAAAGAGAGAGAGAGAGAGAGAGAGAGAGAGAGAGAGAGACCAAGTAGAGAAGAACCAAGATGAGCTCCCAGCTCATCAAGCAGAGCTCCCAACTGAATGTTATCACACTTGGGTGACGATGAAGCACTCACTGCTCCTATAAAATTATTACAAAGTGAGTTCAGCTAACTCATTTTCCCAGCAATGCCACTAAATGGCTGAATGCGACTTTCCATCTTACGTTATTTTTAATTTCTAATTGATGATGGAATTTGAACCTGACACTTAATGGCTTGATTGTTTCCTGCCATAAGCTCCTATAATTGGGGTATTAGGTTCATATAAAACCGATTTTTTTAATTCTAAAAAGGAGTATTTATTGTGTCTTTCAACACTTTGTTCTTTGAACTGCTAACTTTTAAGATGATTTATCACACAATAACAAGTGGACATGAAAAGCAGGCAAGAATAAGAAGGTTTCGTTAAGAGTTTAGGACTTTAAGAAAGAAAACATAGCTGGAGACAGGACATCCAAGGCAGGGCAGCAACAAGTACAAAGAGCCCCAGGCAGGCCTGGGACAGACTTCTTTGAGAAATTTCAGGGAGGCCACTGTAGCTGGGCAGGGTTAGTGAAGAGGAACATGAAGAGGTGAGATCAGAACAGTCATGGGGATCAGATCATTGTAAAGACTAAAACCTTTTTCCAGAGGCTGAGAGAACCATTGGCAATCTTAAAGCATTTATCAAAGTCACTTAGCAATGCCTAGTGTTAGGTTCATGGTGCTGGGCATTCAACAATGACCAGGACTTACTGTGTGTTGTAGGAAAGAGGGAAGAAGGAGAAAGGCAGAATAAGAAAGGATATCAAAGAGCTGAGCCAAGGGAGGAGGTGGGTGGGGATGGGGGCTGCCTTCATGTTCTCTGGCCAGCATGAAGGACAAAGATTCCCAAGCTAAGCCCCTGTTTGCTTTCCTCAAAGTCTCTCTTCAGAACCGTTTGCTAGAGCTTTGCATTAGAGTACTTTATACCTGCATAAGGCTCGCTGCTCTTTTAATGCAATTTAATTTCCTAAAAGCTTTTTCCATACAAATCAGAGCATCTCATGAGCCGTGTGCACGCATTCTCAAAAGATCTTGCAAGGCTCCAGCATTCTGTGCTCTAAGTGTGTGTCAATATATTTACAGAAAAACACTCTGTTAAATTTAAAAAGAAACTCTTCAGAAAGACACTATGTACTTCCCAAAGGGTACTTCACAAATATAGTACTTTACAGATTGCAGTGAGGTTTCAGAGCAATTGACTCACCACCTGCATCATATTCTTACAACCAGACAAAATGGCAAAGTAGCAAGCTAAGAAAGTATGGAGCTAACAGTACTATCACTTTAAATAAATGTTCATAAAGCAATCTTCCCAAAGTGTGGTACCACACACATCAAAGAATATTTGATACTCAAATAATGACAGGTAACAAGAGGACTCTGCCAGGCCTTGACAAGAGTAGCTCCTGATGGCAATCTGGTGGGGAGAGGAGAAAACTGTGTTCCTACAACTGGTCAACCTCATAAGGAACCAGGATTGTCTCCCAGTTCAGAGGTGACTATGTAAAATAATGCTTTCCGAGAACTTCCCATCAAACACATTGTCTTTGTATAAGGAAAACAGAGATGTTCCCTTCCATCAGAATAAAATCCCTCCATTCATGTTTGTGAAGACAGAAAATCCCAAAATACTTTTCTGCTTTAGAACAGACCGTGGCTCTGCTAACTCACTTTCCCGGCAATGCTGCTAAAAGACTAAATGCTATCTTCCATCTTCCCTTTTTATGTTCTGGGGATTTGAATTTCCAGCTACCTGATATTTAATGGCTTGACTGTTTGGTTCCTGCCATAAGCTCCTGTTTTTCTGATAGAAGGTCCATATAAAACATATTTTTAAAAGTCTAAAAAATAGTATTTATTGTGTCTCCCAACACTTTGATCTGTATCTTTTAAATCATTCTTATACTAGGTGTTTTATTTTCCATTTCAAATCATTCACTCTCACCTATATCCTAACTCTTTAGAAATATGGCTCTGGTTTTAAGACACAAGACCAAGTATCTCACAGTCTATGCTGCCTGTTATTAGTTATCTCTCTCTCTCTCTCTCTCTCTCTCTCTCTCTCTCTCTCTCTCTCTCTCTCTCTCTCTCTCTCTCTCTCTCCTTTAGCCTCCAAATCTGAATCAATAATTTGTTTTTTATTTATTTATTTGTAAGTGGAGAGAGAATGAAAATGGGCATGCCAGGGCCTCTAGCTGCTGCTAACAAACTTCAGATGTATGCGCCACTCTGTGCATCTGGCTTTACACAGGTGCTGGGGAATTGACCCCAGGTCATTAGGCTTTGCAGGCAAGTGCCTTACTGCTGAGCCATTTCTCCAGCCCTGAAGCAATAATTTCTAAAGATTCCAACCAACCACTTCTCTACTTAGTTAGCTCTCTCTCTCATGAAGGGGCCAAGATAGTGGATTCCAAATAGGTCTCTTGGTTTGTCAGTTACCAGACAGTATCAAGACGAAGATCCTAAGGCCCCACCCAGAACTTATTAGCTTGGGGATTTCCAGACGTATGGCCAGGACTTTTTTTTTTAATTTAATATTTATTGTCCATAATGAGTTACATTATTTAGTGGGCAAACCATGCGTTGTTATCCCGACTTCCCCAATTCCCCCCCCCCACTCCATCCCTGATCAGTTGTATATCCTCCTTCGTGGGCTGTCTGTATTAGTCCTTGTGGCAAGGGATCCTGTATATCTTAGTACTCATCCCGGTCTTCCTGATGGCCAGGACTTTTTTTAAAAAATATTTTTATTTACTTACTTACAAGCAGAGAGAGATAGAGAGAAGGAAGAGAAAGAGAGAATGGGCACACCTGGGCCTCCAGCTTGCTGCAAATGAATTTCAGCCGCATGTGCCACTTTGTGCATCTGACTTTACATGAGTACTGGGGAATTGAACCCAGGTAGTTAGGTTTTGCAGGCAAGCACCTTAACCACTGAGCCATCTCTCCAGCCCTGGTCAGGACTTTTTTCAAAAGCATTCCAATCTGATCTGGATGGACTGGGGTTTGAGGAGCATTGCTCCAGGCAGAGCGCTCCTTCTGCCCTTCGAGAATCTGCTGGACTCAGCAAACCTCTAACCTGAGAAGGTGATAGGAGATAGGGAACAGAGACATCAGGATGGGAACATTCTCCCTCAGGGAGTTCACAGAGAACTATTGAAGAACACTGGCCCCTGGATGTCTGAACTCATATGAGAAACCTCAAGGAAATTAGTATGGAAATTAGTAAGGAAAAGCTGAGCACACACCATGCCTGCTCTACTCTGCTCTGCTGAGGAGTTACTGACAATTTATGTCTTTTATCTTAAGCTGAAAATGAAGTATGTTTCTTCTTATCCAATTCACACAAGTACTATGAAGCTAAAATTGCTTTAAGAGCTTTGGGAGGAAGGCACCATATAAATGCAAATAACAGGAGATTTGATCAAAAGAATAGTCCTGTCCAAGTACACAATGGCTGCCCTGTCCAAATGAGCAGATTGAGGCTTCCCTGCTGTTGTCATTCAAGACATATCAGAGAAGAAAGACGGGGGGAGTGAGGCTTCCAAAATTCTTTCTACTTGAATTGCAGGCATACTTTCCCTGTGCTATTCTGTAATATGCTACCCAGAGAGAAGAGAAGGAATCAACCAGAGATCAGAAGTCCTTTAGGCTTGCTACTGTCACCCCAAAGGGACCCAGGGCTGATAGCACTGATGGGGAAATCTTCTCCATCTTTCCATTTAACCCTAGTGAGGAATCTCGGGGAGCTGTGGGGGTGAGGGTGGGGGATTTAGGTTGCTGCTTAATCCCTGAGGTAATAGGCATGTTTAAACACTTAGCTCATCAACACTCATAAAGCCTGGGATTTACCACTTCAACTTCCACAGCTAACATGCCAACCATGTCCTCTGCCCCGTCCAGATGCTTTCTATAACTCTGGTGGTTAGTCTAAGGAAACACTAGGGAGCTAATCCTATATATAAATAATAAATAAATAGCAGTGTTGTGTTCTTTCTAGATACACCTGCTCTTTGAATGAATATCAGCAACCACTCTCAGACCTCCTGGAATTTTGTATGAAACTGATAACAGTTTAGCCCACACCTCCATCTGGTTCCTCCTAATGAGAAAAGTAGTTGGATAAAATGCTTGCTCAGCCAATGAGTAAATGCTAAGGATGGTTTCTAAGGCATCTTAGCAATTCTATTCAAGATATTATCAAAACCTCAGGGAGAACAACCAAGAATCAAAAAGTCACCTCACCTTCAGGACAACAACCTATCATGAATTTTTGCATGAGTTTCGGAACCCATATGTTAGGTCCTCAACTGATCACCTTACCAGGCCTGAGACAACAGAGACCATATCTTGCTTTATATGCATACTATTCTTTATATAATTAATGTCTTTGTAGGTCAGAATATTCATTTTATTCTTATTTGAAGAGAAAGTCAGTTGGAATTGTTTGTTTTACTTTTGAGCAAAACCATAAAAAGACATGGTCAATCCTCATGGAGTTACGTAGAAAAAAATGATCAAATACAGAAGGCAAGGGCTGGGAAGATGACTTAGTGGTTAAAGGAACATACCTGCTCTACAAGCCTGCTAATAGGAGTTGTGATCCCAAGCACCCACGTAAGGCTGGAAGCAAATTGGTACACACATCTATAGTCCCAAAGCACCTACAGCAATGTGGGACTTCTGTCCTTCCAGGGACAGAAGAGGAGACCCTGTCTTGAACAACGTGGAAGAAAAGGACAAACACCCTAATGTTGCCATGCACATTGTGGCACGTGTGCATCACACACACATACACAAATAAATAATGAAGTTTAAAAAGAGATGCATAGAAGAGCTCAAGATGTAATCCAAAACTATCCAAAGGAAGATAAGAGAGAGAAAGAGAGAGAGAGAGAGACTTTGATTGCCTGCCATAAACCCACCCATTACCTCTCACAGTTCCTGTAAGGAGCAAAAATCAAATAAAATCGCCTGAAGGCCCAGTTCTAGATTCTTCTGTGCATGGTTAGTGGACCTAAAGAAGAGAAAAACTTAATAATGAAAAATGATCATTTGTATCTTTAGCCTCTTTCTGGAATGTCAGACAAAATTTCTGAATAGTCTAGCATATATCAAAACCAAAAATCTCCTAACCACAGCAGGGCATGCTATCAAAAGAATAAAACTGAAGATTTGTCCAACGTTTCTTAAACTTCAGATCACAAACTGAACCTAAAAAGATTTCATGATATAGTACTAAGTGGAATGATTCACAGAGCTAGAGTTATGAATTTTAGTCATGTAGCATAGAACTAATACAGAGACTGGAAACCATCACAAAAGTCTCCATACCCTGATTACATTAATAGAATTCTTTCATTTAAATTATCTTTGAAAACATCTGCATAAGATATTTGAAGTGAATGTTGGAAGTTTCCTTGAAATTGCTTATTTTGCCTTTTTTAAACAACAGATTCCTACCAACACTGTTGATAAGGAGGACAGAAAAGTCCTGCTCATGACAGAACTAAGCAATCGCTCTCTTTCATGTTCAAAACAATTTCTAATGTTGTCATGCATGCATGGACACGAGACGAGAAAACTTGAGCAGCGGTGCCTTCTCCGCTTGATATGTAGAAAGTCCAGTTTTCATCAACAGCCCTTCCCAGGGCCTGCCACTGATTGCAGCTCTGCTTTGCTCATCACAGTCTGATGGATGTTTTTGTTCAAAATAAGCTGCCCTTTGCTGATTGCCGCAGGCTGCTTGGTCTGTCGATTGTGAAAATACAGCATGTCCCAGCCAGGCCACATTGCGTAGTGAAACACGAATCAGATGCAAACACTCATTGCAGTGACACGCCATCTCTGATCTACTTTGCTCTACTGCAGTCTTCGTGGTGGTGATAAGGTGTCCCTGGAACAAAATGCCACCGGTTAGAGAAGAAATCACTCACCCTAGTGGAGTTACAAATCTTTCTCTCAGAGAAGAAGCCTCTCATTTTCCCTAAAAGATGTGCAAAAGAAGGCTGAGTTTCTTTTTAAAATACAAGTAGATGGAAGCTGCCATTTTGATGAGAATGTAGGAAACTAGAGACTAAAGATTTTCATCCCTACAGCAACTCTAAATGTCATGGGCTTAATACATGTCAGTCAAAGGGATGTCAGTTAAAAGCAAGAGCGTGTATGTCACGCAACACCGGGAATTCATTAAACAGAAGATCCTGTGCTACTTCCCAGGTCTGCTGTTAGAAGGAGAGTGTGGAATTTAATAACATTGGTTAAAATATGTATGTGTAGGAGATTCATTTTAAGCTCCTCTTCCAGGGGGAAGAAATATTGTAAGAGCCAAGGTGGAGGAGAATGTCCAGAGACATGGCCCCCCTCAGTAACAACATACAAAGGGGAGTGGAACCAGGTTGACTCCTAGGCTATCCATAACCCCCTGCCCCATGTACTGATCCAGACTGCCCATGGAGGAGGATACCCAGCTGATTGGGGACAGGGAAGAGGGAAATCAGGGAACTGGGGACACCAACACATTATTCTCTCATTACGTGTATCTAATTATGGATAATAAAGAAATTTAAAGAAAAAAAAAGCTCCTCTTCCACGTATAAAATGACCCTTCCTAAAGAAAGGGGTTAGCCTTTGTAATCAATCAGGATGAGATTCTGCTGCACGTAAAAAACGTCCCACAAGGGAACAGCTCAGCTTCTTAGAAAGGAGGAAGACACTATGTCTATTCGAGGTAAGAAACAGGAGTGATGCAAGGCTGAGCTGGAACAGTGGGTCATGGCAGCATCGCCTCATCAAGCTGTCTTCTCCCTTCTCATCCTACTGTGTGGGTTCTGTGTCACAGCCACCTGATGGACTAACAATGCTGTAATATTTCTGTGGTGTGTGTGTGTGTGCGT